>PVIA01002970.1:0-186189 GCA_004024845.1 Tonatia bakeri | reverse complement strand
ATAGGATTAAAGTTAAAGGACACATGGATAAAAGATAGGGGGAGGGTGGTAATGGGAGGGAGGTAGGGAAGGGGGGTGGGAGGGCTTGATTGAGTGGGAGGTGGGGGGATGGGAGGACTTGAATGGGAGTAAGGGGGTGAAAACTGTACTTGAACATTCATTTAAATAAAAAAAAACAAAAAAAAAACAAAAAAAAAATTGCCTTGTTTTGACATTCAGTGGTGATCACAAAACCTGGGTCCAGATGGCTGGCTGTTTACTGCTGATGCTGCATTGATAAGTCCACTCTCTAGTTGGATGCTAACGCCACACAGCCTTTTGAATTTCCAGCCAGGCTGGCCTCTGAGAGTAGGTGATCGCTTACTTCGTCCCTTAAGAAAGCTTATAGAGCATTATCTTGCTCTTGGAGGGCTTCATCACCATGGAGCCTGTCAGATGATTTGACCTGCTTGTTATTTCAAATTTATATGAACTGAAAGTATTACAAGGTTTGGAGGGTAATTGCACATTTCTTAGTTTTCTTTGGCATGATAAAACCCTGAGCCAGAGCAGCTGAAAGTTATATTTACCACCTTGACTTATTATGTAGGCTTTTTCATGAGGAATTTTTCTTTTTAATAGTCATTCGTATTTGTACAGTGATAGTTTACAAAATATTTTTCTATACATTAGTTTATTTATGTTGATAACAAATCAATGAGGTGAGGCCATAGTTATTTTCTTCTTTTTGCAAAAGTGCAAACAGAGGCTTAGAGAAGTTAGGTTGTGTCTCCGAGGCAACCAGTGCTGTTGGATAGAAATATAATGTGAACCGCATATGCAATTCTAACTATTCTAATTGTCACATTAAACAAAGTAAAAGGAGACAGTAAAATTAATTTTGATAACATTTTATTTATCCTATTAAGTTTCAAATATTATCATTTCTGCATGTCATCAATTTAAAAATTATTAAGATATTTTACATTCTATTTTTCTTACTAAGCCATCAAAATCCAGTGTGTAATTTATACTTATAGTATATTTCAACTCAGATTAGCCACATTTCAGGTGCCTAATAGCTGTATGTGGCCAGTGATTACTGTACTGGACAGTATAGACTCAAGTAAAAACTGCATTGCTGCCTTTTCTACTGTAATTATATTGACCCAACATTAATTTGGGTAATGGAGTGGAGTTGCATTCTCAAGAGTTGTGGTAAATCAAAACAACTTTATAAATATACTTTTTCTTCTTTTCCCTGAAAACAACATATATATTTTTGCATTACTTCATTATTCCCAGAGATATATTCTGTGAGCCCTCGAGTGGCACTCCCTAATGGAGGGACTGAGCATAAGTCTCAAAACAATGAACAGAAAGCTCTAACCAACACTCCTTAAGTAGCCAGGAAGCAAAGAGTAAGTTTAGTTTCATATCTTAGAAAGGATGGGGCATATCTAATCATCTCAATTTTGTGTGAAAATGCTTATGCAAATGTTTTTGCTTAAAGAAAACTTTCTAAATGAAATTGAATTTACACATAATCCTTCTTTAGTATTTTTCTTTGCTTTGGCCCACTAATTTCAGTCTGTGTAGGCCAAAATTTCATTCCCATTGATTGTTTAGTGTGGGTGGAATAGGTGGGTGGACATTTTTATTGACTAAATGAAAGTATACTTTCAGGAGATTCATCATCTATTTTCCTGAAATAACAATTCAACTTTTTCCAGGTAGCTCAAAGGATAAATCTCAGCTTCTCTAAACAGCTGCTGCAACATTTAATGTCCATAGTGATTCAAAGGTCTGAAAATCTACTCTCTGTAATAGCAATTGTATATCTAATCTAATCTATATATTATAATATAAAATACACACATACATACTGGATCGTAGGAGGCTTCATTCTTTCCCATCAAAAATCAAAACCAAAATAAAGCAAACAAAACCCAGATACTTTTCATTGAATAAAACTTCCAGAGATAGAGCATTTGGAACTTTCAGATAAAATAAGAGCCCATTGTTTTTCAAAATGACCAGGCTAAGCACTGAACATTACTATCTCTAAGTGTTTCTCCACACCCAGCTCCTAGTGTTGTCTCCAGCCATCTATACTCACCTGAAGAAACTGATCTATCAAGTATTGGAGTTTCTGATCTTTCATGAAATCTTCTCTTTTCCCTAATTAGAATTAACACTTTTTAATCCTGAATTCCCATAATACTTTGTAAGCTCTTATAAAGAAATAATTACACTGTTTTCTATGCTGTTAGATTGAACCAGATGTGATTGTTTTTTAAAAATTTATCAACTTTTTAATTATAGTTGACATACAGTATATTAGTTTTAGGTGTACAACATAGTGATTAGACATTTATATATGTTATGAAGTGATCATCTTGATGTCCAGTATAATACCATAAGCCTAGTATAAGTCTCATATAACACTATATATAGTTATTATAATATTATTGACTATATTCCTTATACTGTATTTTATATCCTCATGACCATTATTATGTTGATGTTTTTCTATACATAAAAACTATTCACTTTATATGCTTCAACCTATTGTGATTAATTCATATAATTATGAATACACACATAGTAATATATAGCTGAGGTAGAAGTTAACTTTTGAATCTGTCTTGGACATATATTTTTAATAAGGGTTTGTTGAATTGAACTCAATGAGATTAAAATGGAATGCATTTGAGGAAATCAAATCATATAAATCACAGACTTCAGGTTTTGAATTTCAAAAAAATGTAGACTTCAACTTGGTGCTCTGATATGTTAATTTAAGGAGAGGGTGTCAAGGGAATTTGAAGTAATGAATTACAAATTGTAGTTAATGTTAGGTATAAGCAGAGAAGCTACTGTATTGCTAATGAGTAAGGTGTATATGCATGAGCTATTTCTAAATTTTATTATTTAGTAGATCTAATTTGGGTTAAAATCTTTAATAAACTGAGAGTAAGACATAGTCTTCCTGGGATACCCTTGGTTTGGTTGATTTGGCAGACTAAGTGACAATAAAATTTTATTTGTTTGTTTGTTTATGTGTGATAAAAATATAACAGAGAAACTGTATGTTATCTTGATATTCTGTTTTTATATTGAGATTTAATGAAACCATAATAAAAAACCAGGCAATTGCAAAATCAATAAACTATTCTTTGAATTTGTTAACTTTTTTGTGTAGATCTGTTCAGCAGATACAACTGGATTATGACAATGGCATTTCTGTTACATATCTGTGCTAAAGACAATAACATTAGGAATTCAGAAAGAGTAGAATCTTAATGTATCTGACATGAATTTTTGATATGAAAAAATCTAGTTAGTTTGAAATTCAAGATCTCTGAATTCTCATTTGGACCTTGGTCTCCAACTGTGGCTAAACAGAACACAAGTCAGATTGTGTAAGTTTGTGCTTGGTCTTGGGCAGCTATATCACTCACATGGCCATGGAAAGAATATTACATTAAGTATCAAGAGTGGGCTGTGGATATTTGCTGCCCAAATTTTCCTTTTGTAATGAAGGACTTATTGTCCAGCTGCTAGAGGTGGTACCAGCAATGCCCCTCAGCTCTTAACCCTCTTTGAGAAGTGTTTTGGCAGAGAAGATCTGCATTGTCCAAGGCCATGTTCCTTCCTAGAGAAGCCTGATTCCTAGGGTCATCCTAGCTTCAGAATTTTCTGGGGGATCAGTCGAGTTGACTTCAGCTTTGTTGAAGCAACTGCCTTTGCTCACTCTTGATTTGTTCTCTCCTCTTTCCTTATGATACAAGAATTGATTCAAAGAATTTTCTTAGTAAATTTCTTGTATGCTCATCTCTGTCTCATAGTCTATTTTTGTGGAGCTCACTTTATGACAACATCACAGTCGGAGAGAGGAGAGATTTTTCTGAGTCGATAGGAATTTGAACAAGATTTTGAGGCTAAAGAAAGTTACCAGTCCTTACATATTGGTGCTGAAGAGACCCAGACACCATCAGCCCATTGCCCATGGTTGCCAAAACCACAGCAGGGACTTAATTTCACAGGGCCTCTAGTTTTGGCTGCAGGTTGGGTAGAGGTTCTGCCTCTCATTTGTGTTCCTATTTAGCTGGTTCCAATGTGAGGATACATATATATCTGATCTGATTGCTCAAGCAAATCAGTTTAATTGAGTGATTACTCAGTTTCAGAAAATTCTCCAGAGGCAATGCACAAATTTGAGTTTGAGGATATCCTGAGGTATTCTGAGTTATACAGTAGTGGTTGTAGTTTGCTCTGGCCTTTGAAGTTTATTGTGAAAAATTGAAATCCTAGTCATTCTAGAGCATTCATGGGGGAATCTCTGAATTGGATCAGAATCATACTTGGACCATTTCATTTAGTTTGAAGTCCTCTGGGTCCATCATTGGAAAGTTCCAATTCTCTGGGCTTGCATTTGTGGTTTGCTTTAAAATGGTATAAAACAAACTGGACCACTAAAAGTTTTTTAATGTCCTATGCACTTATTTGAATGACTTACACATGACATAAAGGAAGTGAGTGGTTCAAAGCTAGTTTTGTTCTCAATGTCATCATTCTGTGTGAAAGTGCATCTGTCAGACCAACTTCCCATTTTGAGCTCTTTCTCTTTTTCTTTTCTTATGTGTTTTAATTTGTCTTTTATAATTGTCTTAAAAGGCTCCTATTAGGTATTTCTTAATTGGTACAACTATTCTGAATGGGTCAGCATTTCTGTTGTGAGAAATTTAAGATAATAGTTAAGCTTATTCTAAATAGACCTGATTATCCATTGCCATTGCTACTTTGACCAGGCTGGTAAAAAGAAACCGAGGATGCTGTGCCTAGAAAGCATAAGACCCAGGAACTTGGAAGATTATGGAGGGACATGATATCTTCTTTACATTTTTAGATGTTATATTTTAAAAGAGAAGGAAAACCAGGTATTTTCCCTATATGTCTCAGGAGAGTAGGAAGAGAATTAATGAGTGAAAATTAGAGGCAGAAGAAACACTTTCTAATAAATATTGTCTCAAATTGAAGTGGTGTGTCTTGCTAGGTAATAAATTTCTTCTGATTACAGTGTTCAAGGATAATCAAAGTATTTACTTGAGGGTTACATACTTTGGATGGGGAACTTGGATGGGGAACTGGATGGGGTACATTACTGAATTGGTACTCCCCCCAGTGATCATGCCTCCCAGTTTTTATGCCTGGTGAAACCCTGTTGCTTATTGATGCTGAGCTTGGCCATGTGATTTGCTCTGGCCAGTGGTCTGTTAGCAAGCATGGTCCAAGTAAAGGCTTGTTAAGTGCTTGTACACTGGAGTGGAACACTCCCTCTTGGATGTAAGGTGTTGGGTTCTAAAGAAGCCTGGGCTAGACTACTCAACTATGAGAGAGATTATTGGAAGGAGGCTAAACTCCCAGTTGAATGCAGCCACATGAGTGATTTCTGTCATATTACAGAGAGCAGGAAAACTACCTAAGTAAGTTCAGAATCACAATAAATAATACATTGTTGTTGTAAGCCACTAAATTTTGGGATGGTTTATTACAAAGGAGTACATAATGAAAATACTGATTCACATAATCTTTAGGATCCTCTACAACTCTTTTGCTCTCCAACTAATTGTAAATAGTGGAGGAAGAACTTGAATAGATAAAAAAGCATATGGTTATAAGCCACCCTCTGAGATACTGTGGTTCATTTCTTTGCTTTGGGTAATCTACCTCTACTTCATGACAATCTGACAATTACATAAATACCTCCCACAAAAGGAAACTTTATCTATCCACGTGTGCTGACTAATCCTGAATGGCTGTCAGATTGTATAAAGTGGGGGTGGTATCCTGCCTTCAAACTGAGATGAGAATGAAGATACCAAAATTTCCCTCCAATTGTCACATTTCTGAATCTTCAACAGACATTAAATATAATTTAATCAGTATTGATTGATTCCATATACTGTTTTCTCATATATTAAATGAGGTTCACTACCAGTTAGTAGGAAAAAAGAAAAAGTAAACAGAATGTAAATCAATGTGTCCTTCAAAAATAAATTTGATGTGACTTTACATTTGACTTACATTTTTTAATAGCTATCATCTGCTCTTCTTTTTTAAGAAATTCTTGCTGATCAATTTTTTTTTCCTTTCCAATAGAGTTAGAAACAGGCAGTACAGGGGAAGACACAGATCTTCCCTCTGATGTTTGATTTATTTTGAGTTTTGGCAAATTCACAATCACAATTTTAGCTTTGCCTTTAGGATTGTTTTAATGATGTCAATATATTAAACCATGATAACAGTAAGATCAACACATTGCAGTTTCCTTGTGTATTATGCCTTCACTTGTTTACTTTGGGGCAGGAGCAAGAAGATGTACGTATTTTTGTTAATTGTTTGCTTAAGGCTGGGTGATTGCTACTTTCTCTAGTTTTGTCAGTCAGAACATTTTTGGGGTTCCTTAGATGCTCTGCTATAAACTGGCACTAAAAATATTGCTGAGGGTAGTGCCTGTGTTAACTCACTACTGATGTAGTCAAGGTCCTAAGTGCAGCCCCTGAATAAGCTAGAGTCTGCTAGTTTCTGATGCTTAGCTGACCATAACCCTAATCATCACTTCACATGTGGAACCCAAGGTAGCAAGGTGAAGGACCAAGAATATCTTGGGCATACTTATTGTTCCTTTGGTGAAAATATCTAAATGCCACATCTCTGTTTCAAGTGTTAAGGGCATTCTAAGAAATAAACCAAAGAAACACATAATAAAACACCTTGTCAAGGGAAATGGAAGGGGGAAATTGAAGTGATGACAATAGAATGCTGTCCTCACGTGTGACATTGTCCTGTGTACTTCATATTGGCAAAAGATGCTGAGGGGTCACTAACAGAGTGAGGGGGTAGGGTGGGGTCCAAACTGGGAGGCTAAGAGCTGCAGCTGTGTAGAACTGGTTTAACACAGGAGCAGGTGGGAAGAAAAGATGTTGGGCCAGGTCCCAGTTTGTACTAGGAAAGAAGACTCCAGTGCCAGCCTCCCAGCCTCCCTGGTGCATGAGCTCCATTTTGCAGTAGTCTAACATTATTTGGATTTTCTTAAAGAGTTACTCAGGATCACATAAAAACTATGCTTCCCGTGGTATGCCTAGTCTTTTATAAGCTTGTCTTTTATAAGCTTATCTCTTGCAGCTAAAGTGAGGACTCCATTATCAATAACAAATGCCATGATCCTCAATTTCTTTCCATCAATCCCTTTCCAACTGACCAAAAACTGGACTTCACTTGTCAGCCCATTTTTCCACAGAGAGTGATAAAGTATGAAACTGTGTGTATGTGTTTAGAAGGCAGAAAACTTGAAGGGCAGTAGATGTTGTTCATTATAAACCTAGTCAAAATTTCTACATCTTCAAAGGAAATATCAGATGGCACATTCCTTACCATCACATATTTTTAAAGTCCAGTTCACCTATGTCTAAAGGAAAATGTCATTTTAATGCAGTGTTCATACTACAGAAATATTTAAAATGGCTTGAAAAGAATAAAATAGCTAATACTTATTGGATGCTTATTGTTTTTTATTGCTTTTATTAACTCATTTATTCATCTACCAAACCTATAAGATAGATTCTGTTATCATCCATATTAACAACTGAGGAAACGGAGGTGTAGAACAATCATGGAGCTGGTCCAAGGAGTCTCTGGCAGAGTAAAGATGTCCACAAATTCTTTGGCATTCTCTCATTGAAAGGAGTCCCCTGTCCTTGAACCTGGTAGGATCAGTGTCTGCCTTGACTAAATGGATATAAGAGGAGTGATATTTTGTCAGTTTTTGGGTTCAGAACTTAAGGGTTTGACAACTTCCACTTCTTGTCTCTTGGAACACTTGCTCTTACAGCCCTGAGACACATGTGAAAGTCTGATGACCTGGAGGCTGGAAGGAGTCAAGTGGAGGGGCCACATGAGGACTGATGCCTAGTGAGCCCCAGTTGTCATGGTGGTAGGTCCCAGCTGTTCAGGTCACCCAGCCAAATCCCCAGACATTATGACACACAGATAAACATTTTCTGCTGTGCCATCAGAATTCCTGGCTCAGGTTCACGTGTAAAATAAATGGTTACTGTTTTAAGCCACAGAGTGTTGGGGTAATTTGTTATGCAGCAATAGATAAGTAGAATAGTCACACAGCCATTATGTGTACAACCCAAGTGGATTCAACTGCAAGTGACCTGGCTCTAGAGTACATGTTCTTAATGAATATTCTATACAATGTATATAATATTCTGCCATCTTAGTTCAAACAGTAATTCTTCTACTTCTGTGACACACTCTGTGTGGACTTTTCCATTAGCCTACTTTATTTTCCCCTGAAGCTCTATAGTCACCTGACATGTTGTGTGCTTGTGTTTATGCTTGTTTACTGTCAGTCTCCCTCTCTCTCCACTTGAATGGATTATATGTAAGGTTCTGAGCGGTGGTTCATTGCTATGTTCCCAAAAACTAGAAGAGTGCCTAACTTAAGTAGACACTAAATATTTTTGTAGATTTTTAAATAATTTTTTATTGTTGTTCAAGTACAGTTGTCTCCATTTCCCCCCAGCATGCCCCCCTGCCCAGTGCACTCCCACCTCCCACCCTTGAACCTGCCCCCTTTGGCTTTGTCCATGTGTCCTTTACACATGTTCCTTGATGGCCCTTCCCCTTCTTTCCCCTATGATTGCTCTCTCCGCTCCCCTCTGTTTACTGTCAGTTTGTTCTTAATTTCAATGTCTCTGGTTATATTTTGCTTGCTTGTTTGTTTTGTTGATTAGGTTCCACTTATAGGTGAGATCATATGGTTTTTGTTTACTTTTGAGTGAATGAATAAATGATAGAAATGTTTTATTTTGAAATGGGAAATTCATTTTGTTTCAGTCACTTGAGACATTCTGTGTAGCTCTTGTGGCTTATTGTTCAGGGAGGAGAAAGAGAAAGGTCAGAAAAAGAGAAAGGTCAAAAAATGGATGATATATTAATCTCATAAGACAATTACCTGAGTTTAATCCAAGCCAGAATGGCAAATCGTAAAAAAGCAATTGTGATGAGCCGCATGTTATTGAGGACAATATTTCGTTCTGGCCGCAAATCTGACAGTGCTATTTGCAGCGTGGATGTGCAGAGCAGCGCCATCCCACGGAACTGGACCACTTCCTGAGGGTCTCACATGGAATGTGAGTAATGTCTGGATGGCCTCCAAAACTTGCATTGGCTGAAGTGATTAAATAGGACAAAATACAATTATTTAATTGGTTATAAAGGAAAGATAAGGTAACTAGACCTTTCTAGGAACCCTAGAGAAAAGACTGCCCTGTTCAGTTCCTGGTGAAGTATTATGGAACATAAATCTATATGATAGTGAGCTATAGTAGGTAGTTATTAGTTGAAAGTATGACATAAAATGAGATCCTGTTATTATAGTATATCACCCAAGGAAATTTTGTGCATGAGGTCAATAGGAAGACAGTGACAAGTTGGGAAATGCTTCTAAATATAACCTTTCTCAGTCAGTGATTTGTTCTGTGTGTTAGTCATTCTGGCTTCCGGAAGAAAGAATTAAGCCTGAATGATGTAACAGATTTAAACACTTTAATGAATGATAAAAAATGATGTCACTGAGAAATCATCAGCTTCTAAATCAATTGAGGAGGCTGAAGTTAGACTGAAACTGAATGTTTTCTGGTAGGTGTGCTGCAGTGGGAGCAGGAAACTGCTCTCCATATGGTGTGGGTGAGGATTAAGCTCCCTCAGGAAATTTAAACAATTCTCTGTGGGCACATAACTCCTGTTTCATGATGTGAGTTTTAGAATTGTTTGCAAAAATTGGCACATAAAACCAAAGCTGTAGCTTTAGTATAAAACAACAAAAAAAGACAAAATAGAAACAGACTCATAGATAGAGAACAGACTGACAGCTGTCAGAGGGGAGGGGGATTGTGGAGCTGAGGGAGAGGTGAAAGGATTAAGCAAAAGCAAAAATAAATAAAATAAAAGAATCATTTCCTCTAGGCACAAATTGCTAGTTTAACATTTCTGAGAAAAAAGAAGTTGGATGCTATTCATTTAGGGAACTGAAAGACAAAGTTTATGCTTAGTTTTATTTAATGAGTTAATATTTTTCTAATTACATAAGTTGCTCAGATAGCGTAAGGTCAATCATAAGCACAGTTCACAACAAATGCCACGTGTTCAGGAGTTCGCCAGCATGTGTCAATATCAGTGAAGTGCAAATGTCAGTGAATTGGACCAAGAATTGGAAATCGACTTACCAGATGCCCTCTTTAGCCATATTTGTTTACTCATTGCTATTAGAATGTCTTAACACCTCTGATCCTCCTCAGTTCATATCATTTGTTTTAGTTAACCTTCAAAAGACAAGGATCAATGCAAATATTAAAAAAAATGAAGATAGGGAAATTTTAACATAACTTCATGCGTATATTTCCATAACTCTTTAAAAATATTAGTGGTTTGTGGTACTTTTTATTTGACCAGGAGGAAATTGGCATGTGATTGAAATGATTTTTTTTTTCATGATCTTGTATTCTGTATTTCTCACTGTTTAGTAATACTACTGCCCAAATACGAAACAAAAAGCTTATTTCAAAAGAACTTTGCTTTAATTGTATTTTTAGTATGAACAATTAAAGATCAATTTATTGAGGGAATTACTTATTAGCCATTAAATTCTATAGCCTTTGTGGTTGAGGAATGATAGTTAACAATGACTCTGCTTCTGGGTCAAGGCACTGTTTTGTTGCTTTCTTTGTATTAACTCATTTGATCCTTACACCAACTTACCCACATTTCATAGATGATAAAATGAACACAGAGATGAGAAATTAGAGGTGACTGCTGGGGTCTGGAGCTACTGAGTGGCAAAGCTGGAGCTAGAATACAGGCAGTCTGACTCGCCAGTCTGCTCATAGCCTTGAGGCTCTGCTGCTTCTTTAACACGACCTGGCATGCAGTGATTTTGCATTTCACCTCACAGTTTTTCCAACTGAATTAGTATGTCAGTGTTGAAATAGTATCAGTTAATCTATTAAAAATAAAGATGTTTTCCTTCTGTTATGCTCTTGATGCAGGAAACACAAGAATTAACATTTTGTGCTGATTTGGAGGTGCCTTGTCAAAAATAGATTTCTTCACCTTCTTTTACTGTGAACCAATGGCACTCTAATAAATTCAATTAAAACTGAAATAGATTTCTTTAGGTTAATGTGAAGTTGACACTGTGGATGTGTGTGTGGAGGGAGATGGCTTAAACATAGCAATTTACCAGGAAGGATGTGACGCAAAGCAATATTTTAGAGCGTTACAGTATAGCTCATAAGTGCTCCTGCTGCTTGTAATGAGGGTTATGGGAAGAAAAATAAGCTGGTTTGTTTTAGAGCTCATGTTGTTTTATGTAGTGGTAAGGAATATGGATATAATAAAATATTACTACCCTTACAGGTGGGGACATTGATGAATAGAACCTGCTTGTAGATGTTAAGAGAAAACAGAGGCTGAGCAAGTTTGAGAAACAAAAACTTAGAATTATATAAAATTATTACTGGAGAGGTTAGGAGATTACAGTACTCAACCATCTCATTTTACCAATAAGAAAATGATCTCAGTGTTTTTATAGGTTTTCTTTCTTTCTTTTGAATGTATGTATGTATTTGTATATCTATGTATACACCTTATCTTGTTCCCAAAACCCACAAATACAAGTCCAGTACAGAAGGACTTTTATGAGCAAGGGAAATATGGTGAAGAGAAAATAAATGTTAGAATGATGGGCGATAATGACAGGTAATGTTAGTATACAAATGCATGTTATGAGTTCCCACACTCTGTTAGAGGACCACTGATTTGGCCCTCGGACCTCTAGCAGCAAACACCAAGAAACATGAGGCACATAGAGAAGGGTGTGATTATAAAATGAATAATATCCTCAACAAATAAATACCATAAGCTTCATAAGACTGTGCAGGCTGTTGCCAAACAAATCCGTGGGAGAATGATATGAACAGCTGAAGCAATGCAGGCCAGTTATGAGGGTGCCCTATGGTCTTTTTCGGGACAAAGTTTCAAGTTTTAGAAGAGTGGACAGACAGCATTTAATTCAGACAGTTCTGTAAAATACACTTCTCTCTCAATCAGGTTCTTAACTAAAAGTGTCAAGTAGCAGAGAATTTGACATTATCCTCTCCAATAAGCATTTGGGGTCACAGGTAATCTGTGTTCCAGTTAAACACAGACCCACCTACCCATAAGCATTATTGGAGTGCCACACTGTAGGGGGCTCTTGTACTCTCCTTCACACATCTTTTCCCCAGTCTAATATTTATACTTTGTCTTTTTGATACTGTATTTTTCCATTAGAACTATAAATTTTTACACATTAGAGTAGGAGACCACTCCAATGCCGCAGAGTGATAGGCTGAGTAGATACTGAGGAATAAGGCAAGGTTTTCCCTACAAATAATTTTGATCTTTTCCAGAACATGAATGAACAGATGGGTGACTGAGATCCCAGAAGCATGGTCACAAAAATCTTAGTTTGGAACAATTTCAAAGTGGGTGTTGATAAATGCCAACTATGGCCATAAAAATAAACTTCAGAAAGGGATTCATAGATCATCCAAATTTTGAGCAATGTAATTTCCTACAGAATGCTCCAAGATAAAAGGATTACAAGATCACACCTGGAGGAGGTGAGTCCACATACACACATATATATATAACCATGTATAAATCCGTATGGGATGCACTGTATGTCCTGAAGACCCGGATAATGGGAGCTAATGCCTGTTTCCTGACATGATTGTTAAAGCACCTCCTTTATTGTCGAAAGTATTCTGGCTCCTGTGATGCCTTTTGGTAACATTTGTCATGATAGAAGGTGTTTACTGAAAATCTTATGTTAATGTTAATTATTTTTCCATAAATGTTTTTCATATTTCTTATTGGTTTTGCCTCCTGCATTTGGGGAAATGAAGAAATAAAGTGGTCATTACATTTTTTTAAATGGCTCAAATTTTAATTTTAACCTGATGGTGAATCCTTTAATTTGTGTGTGTATATATATGTTGCACTAATTTTAAACTTTGGAGGCATTTCAGTGTTGAAAAGATCCACTGACATTGTAATTATCCTGGAATTGTCCCTTTGTCTCTAAACATGAAATTAAACCAAATAAAGTACTTCCATTTGCAGGTGCATATTGACCTTATAATTAAATGTTATTCCTTTAAATGTTAAATAAAGGTATAAATTCTGACACACATACAACAAAGTGTCCTGATTCAGATGATAAATTATATGATCATATTACTCTCACCTGATTATTATTTTTTTGAGTCAGTGCTGAGGAGAAGTACACAGTAACTGCAATCATGTACTATTTTTAACAATAGCCATTGGTAAAACAGTGATCTGCTGTGCCTTGCGTAGAATACTAACTTAAGAAATCAAGGCTTCCAATTTATTTATGAAAGCTTGCCATACATTTGAAGTAACCATTATGTCCTTAATTTGTGGACGTAGAAGGTGACTCTTTAAAGGGATAAATGGATCACATTCTGAGTACTATTAGATTATGTAAATAGATGAAGGAGAATCTGCCTTCGTTTCTTGTGTAATTCTTTTTTTTTAATTTTTAAAAAATTTTATTTATTTTTAGAGAGAAGGGAAAGGGAGAGAGAAACGGGGAGAGGAACATCACTGCGTGGTTGCCTCTCGCACGCCCCCTACTGGGGACTTGCAAGGCATGTGCCCTGACTGGGAACCAAACTGGCAACCATTCGCTTTGCAGTCTGTCACTCAAACCACTGAGCCCCACCAGTCAGAGCTCTTGTGTAATTCTGAAGGAAAGAAATCTTCCCCCAAGGGTTTTATATAGATTGAACTTTGAAAAAATAATCAGCAGTACTGCATGAGGAAGTAGTGTCCCGATGCAATAAAAAATGTCTAGGATTTGCAAAGTTCAGAGCAATTGACCTTGGTTTGTCCAGCTGGGACAAATTTATGATTTAAGGATCAACTTGAATTGACTTTGAAAGACCTCTTTTACCAAATTTATACTCTAGTAAGTTTAGCCCTATTGTTACACCAAAGGGCCAAAGTCAAGCCCTAGGTATACCCAAGTTCTTTCGAGGCACAGATTGGCTCAGTTTCCTCATACAGATGTAATATAACTATAATTGTGGGTGTGTGAAAATGTGAAGCAATGCATTTAACTTGAATTTTCCCATTGGTGGAGAAAAACATTTCATCACTTTTCCAAGAAACTTGAGGACTCCCTAACCTTCTGTAGAATTGATTGTCCCTCCTACGTGTGCTTGCTAAATCATATATATGATTGAGTTGAACTCAATCCAATGAGCCACACCAGCCAGTGCCTGTGTGTATCCATAACAAGAGTATTGTTCAGCGTTTTCAAATATTACGTGAGTGGTATCCTATAAATCCTTTTACAGCTTGCCCTGTTAATTTAATAATTTGTTTTCAATATTTACCTGTGCTGATATATGTAGTTCTAATTCAGTCATACTAACTACTGCATTTTATTGTGTGATTCCATCATGGCTTTTTTATTCATTACTGATAGACATATTAGGGTTGTTTTGAAATTTCTCTAATTATGAGCTATGCAGCAATCACCTTGGTACATATCTTGTTGAATACTTATGTAACTTTTTCTATGATATAGTACTATAAAAAGAATTTCTGAATTTTCTAGCTAATTCTAATATTAGCTTATAAGGTGGGTATACCAATTTACACTACCACCAGCAGTGTATAACAGTTCTTTTTTAAATTTTATATGTATAACCACTCTTATTGCCCTCTCTCACCAATTCCTGGCATAACAGGAATTTTTGTCATATGAGTATGAAGTATGTCATTGGTAACTAGTGAGACTGAAATCTTTTCATTTATGTTTTATACATTTATGTTTCTTCTTTGGATATTTTCCCATAAGTGGAATTGCTCGGTCATAAGGTAGTTCCATTTTTTCCAGTTATTTATTACATTTCTAAAATCATTTTTTAATTTTCAGTTACAGTTGACTTACATTATTATGTTAGTTTCAGGGGTACATCCTGGTGACTAGACATTACATAACTTAATAAATGATCATCCCAATAAATCTCACACCCAACTGACAACATACACAATTATTAGACTATTATTGACTATATTTCTCCTGCTGTGCTTTACCTCCCCATGACTGTTCTATAACAATCAATTTGATTTTTCAATCCCTTTATCTTTTTTGCCCATCACCCCAACCCCCTCCTATCTAGCAACCTTTCTCTTTATCTATGGTTCTGTTTCTGTTCTGCTTGTTCATTTATTTTGTTTTTTAGATTAAATTGTGGATAGATATGCATTTATTGCTATTTTATTGTTCATATTTTGTTTTTTCTTCTTCTTAAAGGAGACCCTTTAATATTTCATATAATACTGGTTCAGTGGTGATGAACTCCATTAGTTTTTTATGTCTGGGATACTCTTTATCCTTTGATTCTAAATGATAGTTTTATTGGGTAAAGCAATCTTATAGGTCTTTGCTTTTCATCATTTTGAATGTTTCTTGCCAATCCATTCTGGCCTGCAAAGTTTCTTATGAGAAATCAGTTGAAAGTCTTATGAGAGCTGCCATGTAGGTAACTAACTGCTTTGTTTTTGCCGCTTTTAAGATTCTCTCTTTGGTAGTTTAATTATGATGTTTCTTTGTATGAGCCTCTTTGGGTTCAGCCAATACCATTGTTCCTTTACTGAGTCCATATCCCACAGAGCAGGCAGGTGGGCACCATCTGTAAGGTAGTTTTGTTTTAATTTTTTGAGGAAATTCCATACTGTTTTTCACAGTGGCTACACCAATCTGCATTCCCATCAACAGTGCACAAAATTCTTGTGTGCTCCCAATTGGGGACCTGGCCCACAACCCAGACATGTGTCCTGACTGGGTATTGAACTGGTGACCCTTTTGCTTTGCAGTCTAGGATTCAATCCACTGAGCCATACCAGCCAGGGCTTACCATCTATGTTTACCAGGGATATTGGCCTATACTTTTATTTCTCTGTAGTGTCTTTATCTGGTTTTCAAATTAGGATAATGCTGGCTTCATAAAATGAACTTGAGAAAGTTCCCTACTCTTGAATTTATTGGAATAGTTTGAGAAGAATAGGTGTTAGTTTTTCTTTGCATGTGGTAAAAATCAACTGTGAAGCCCTCTGGTCCAGGTCTTTTGTCTGTTTGGAGGGTTTTTTTATTTTATTTTTTTTTAATTTCTGCTTCAGTTTCAATCATTGTAATCTATCTGTTCAGGTTTTCTGATTCTTTCTTATTTAGTTGATTATAATATTTTTTTATAATCCTTTGTATTTTCCTGGTGTCATTTGTTTCTTCACTTCTTTCATTTTTGACTTCATTTGGGTTCTCCTTTTTTTTCTTCAAGAGTCTTGTTAAACATTTGTTGATCTTTTTTTTATCTTCTCAAAGAACCAGGTCTTGGTATTATTGATCTTTTCTATTTTTTTAGACTCTATTTTTTTTTATTTCTGTTCTGATATTTATTATTTCCTTCCTTCTGCTTACTTCAGGCTTTTTTTTTAGTACTTTTAATTTTAAAGTTAGATTGTTTATTTGAGATTTTTCTTATCAGACAAAGATTTTAATGTAACTAAATTTCTGTGTTTCCCTTAATTTTGTGGAATTTTTTTTTGTGCATTAAGACATCCTTTTTTTTTTTTTTCTACAAACACAGGAACCTGCAACTTGTCTTCCAGAGATTTTTAAAGATCTAGTTTTATTTTTTAATAAATGGCATTTTTTCCATAATTCCCTTCTCTTTACACAGATTTGAAAGCCACATATCATACACCAAGTTTCCATGTAAGTGTAGATCTGATTATTAGCTCTTGATTTAGTTCTATTGGTTTACTTATATATCTCTGCCTCAAAGTCTTTCTATTTTTATGCTATCTGGTAAGGTAAGTTCCCATCTCTTATTTTCTTTAAAATTATCTTGGCCCTTCTTGGCTTTCTGTTCTTTAATAATTTTTAAAGATCCATGAAAAATCCTGCCATGGTTAGGGAAGAATTAAACAAAATTTATGAACTAATTCTGAAGGATTATTATGCAGAATTTCTAAATCTATAACCATGGTCTATTTATCCATTTATTTATTTATATAGTTTTTTTTCATAAAATTCTGGAATATCTTTTGTAAGATTTATTTGAAATGGTTTTACACTGTTGGTTAATAGTCTGTGAGAGTCTTAAAAATTTATTGTTTCTAATAAATAACAATTCTGTTTTTTATTATATTGATTTTTTTAAATTGAGGTGAAACTTATATAACATAAAATTAACCATTTTAAAGTGTGCAATCCAGTGGCTTTTATTGCTTTCACAATGTGCAATTACAACTTTTACTAACTTTTAAAACATCTTCATCACTCCAAAAGAAAACCCCATACTCTGTAAGCAATGACTCCCTATTCCCCCTGACTCCCCAGCCCCTGCCCTGACAACCACCTATCTGCTTTCTGTCTCTACAGATTTGCCTATTTAGGATAACTTATATAAATAGAATGATATAATATATGACTTTTTATGTCTGGCTGCTTTCACTTTACATTTTTCAAGGTTTATCCCTACTGTAGCCTGTATCAGCACTGCATTCCTTTTTCATGGCTGAACAATTCCTTTGTATGTATAAATCATATTTTTGTTATCTATTCATCCCTTGATGGACATTTAGCATTTTTTCACCTTCTGGTTACTGTGAATATTGCTGCTATGAACTTTTGTGAACAAATATCTGTTTGAGTGCCTGTATATACCTTTGGATATATACCTAGAAGTAGAATTGCTAGGTGATATTATAATTCTGTGTTTGACTTTTAGAGGAACTGCCAAAGTATTTTCCTCAGTGGCTGCATGGTTGTACATTTCCAACACAATGTGTGAGGGTTTCCATTTTTCCACAACCTTATCAACATGTTATTTTTCTTTTACTTAACTTTTGAAAAAATTATAGCCTTCTTCATGAGTGTAAAATGGCATTTCATTTTGGTTTTGATACACATTTTCCTAAAGACTAACAATGTTTGGTGATTTGTATATATATTTGTATACATCTTGCCCATTTTCAACTTGAATTGTTTGTCTTTATGTATTTCAGATAGTAGACCCCTATCAGAGATATTATTTTGCAAATATTTTCTTCCATTCTATAGGTTGTCTTTTTACTTTCTTAAGAGTGTCCTTTGATGTAAAAAGTTTTTAATTCTGATAAAATCCAGTTTATCTATTTTTTCTTTTGTTGTAGGTATTTTTGGTGTCATATTTAAAATTCATTGCCCAAAGTAAGGTCATAAAGATCTGCATTTTCTTCTAAGATTTTTATAGTTTACATTTGACATATAACTCTTTAGGTATAGGTTTCTTAAATTTATTCTACAGATGACTTGATTTGCATTATCAATTTGATTCTCTTTTAAGTAGTATTTTCTGTTTAACCACTAAAATTAGTTTCAATTTTAATGATAAATTTTCTTTTCTAAAGTTTACATATACTTTTTCATAGCATGCTTCTTTAATTGTATTTTCTATTTCATCTTTAGTACCTTTATTTTGTTTTAAACATAATTATTTTATAGTGTTTCTCAGATAAGTATATTATGTCAGCTCTTGGGTGTGCGAATCCTCTTATTTTTTGTCTTTGCTGACTCTCATAGTAAGTTATTTTCTTGAGTAGTTTATGATTTTTGAATTGTGATTTTTTTAACTGAGGTTGTTATTTTCCATTAGTCCTGAGGGTTGTGGAAGTGTTTTTCAAGAGCAGTCTTATGTTTGCTTCATGTGCATAGATGAAGACCCTTACCAGGCTGTGACCATTTTATAAAATTAGTTTATTGGTTTCAGGAGTCTTACACCACATATGACACTGCCTAAGGTGTCAATTCAGATTAGATTTATCTATGTATTTGTTTATTTATTTTTCCCCAAAGTCTTGGACAGAGATTCACTTGTTGGGGCAATGAGGTTTTCTAGTCCCCTCTGAAGAGGCAGACTTTCTAGGACAGTGATTTTTGGTAGAGGGCATAAAGTTACTGCATAGCTTTGAGGCAATTGTCTTCTTTTCAGTGTTGTGTTAAAGCCCCAACTCCTTGCCCCTAGGGTTCATATTGTCAGCTGTAACCCCGCCCAATATATCAAAGTTCCCTCTCCTAACTTTACAACTCTGACTTTAAATTACTATTTATTTCTGGTACTTGGCAATTTTATTCAATTATTGAATGGATTTTTATTGAGCATCTGCAATATATCAGGTACTGTTCTAGAACGTGACTTTTACCTGTGAATAAATATATACATTTCCATTTTTAGAAGTTTATATTCCAACAATAGACAAATAGAAAGTAAATATGTAATAGCAAAATAAATTACATGATACCTACATCACCACCCAATCTGATAACCTGCTCTATATTTATGAGTCTGTCTCTGTTTTTCTTGTTAGTTCAGTTTGTTTATTAGATTCCACATATGAGTGAAACCATATGGTATTTGTGCTTCTCTGACAGACTTATTTCACTTAGCATAATGTTCTCCAGGTCCATCCATAGGGTAAATGTTTTTATGGCCAAATAGTATTCCATGGGGTAAATATTCCATAACTGTTTTATCTATTCATCTACTGTTAGACACTGGGCTGCTTCCAAATCTTGGCTACTGTAAATAGCACAGCAAAGAACATTCAAAAGTGTGGTGATTGCCAGGGTGGAGGGTAGGGGGAACTGGAAGAGGGTACAGGGGGATAAATAGTAATGGAAAAAAATACAATAAAAATGAGCTATTTAAAAAAGTACATACAATTTTAAAAAGTTATATGTGATATGAGAGAAATAAGGAGAAAAGCCAGATAAACAGATCAGAAATGGTGGAGGAAAGAAGGCAAATTGGGGTATCAAGTTGTGTTTTCAGGGTAAGCTTCCTGGAGAGGTAAAATTTGAGCAAAGACTTAAAGGAAACAGTATGAGTCAAGCAGCTTTCTAGAGAAAGAGTGTATCACTCAGTTGAAGCAGCAAAGTAAAGGCCTCCATGTGCGAATAAACATGCTTCATACATCCGGAAGTAACACGGGGGCCAGTGTTACTAGAGCTGACTAGTTAAGAGAGAGAATAGACTCTGGCTTTTCCTCTGAGCTTTGAAGGGAGTAATGACACGATCTGATTTGTGGCTTATGAAGACCAAGAAGGCCACTTTGGCTTTGTCTGCACTGAGAACAGATTGTAGGTAACAAGGTAGAAATAGGAAGATCTCCTGGGAAGGTACTGAACTGGGTAGAAATAGGAAGATCTCCTGGGAAGGTACTGAACTGGATAGAAATAGGAAGATCTCCTGGGAAGGTGAGTATGTGACCCAGGAACAAGATGAAGAAACCGAACGAGCATGGTGGCTGTAAAGGTGGTCACAACTCACAGGCAGCACAGCTTCCTGGTGTGGATCTGCGCTCTGAAAGGAAACGTAAACAAAACGGTTAAAGGCTACTTTCCATCTTCCTTTCAGCTCAGCTGTGTATGTAGCATTCATTATCATTATTTTCTTAAATCTAGTGTTTCTTTCTGACTTTAGGGGAAAGGCAGCTCTGTGACATTTACTTCAGCCAACTATATTCTGGGATTAGAAGCCAATGAAATGAGTTTTAAAATATTGTCTTCTGTTTGAATGTGTCGTTAAAAGTCCTTTTGTACATTCTTAGAAGTTTTGGCAAGTCCCATTTCTTTAAAGAAAGTCTCTCAGAGTGCCAATTGTTTGATCCTTTTGAAGAGCTGCCAAGGATGTACTAACCACAAATGGATCAGAACAACAGCAGGTACTCTGAGATGAGAGGAGTCCTTAATCCATCAGGCACTTCCTGGTAAGGAAATAAGCATCTGAGAAAGTATACAGGTGGGGTTTTCATCTCCACGATAGGCATAATGTAGCCATAGGGATGTTCTTTTTCTTTTGTTTTCTTTCCACAACAAAAAAATGGGACTATTTAAAAAGACTTTCTTTCATTAGATGGCAGAGGTCTTTTGCTTGACAGAACTGACAAAATATCCCACGATGATGAGGGCTTTCTGTATTTATTGTAATGTAGTCTGTTAGTAAACAATGTCTGAAATTACCATGTGGTTTGGGTCAAGAGACCATATAACTGAGGCATCACCCAATATGGTAAAAAAATCAAAATCTTTTGTAGAGTTTGAAAAATTATGTTCTAATTATAGTAGTGTTTTGTAGTCTTGAAAAATTAAAGAGAATTATACTTACAACCTATGGTGGATGTAGCAAGATGATTATTATTCTCATGATATTCACTCCCCTTCTGTTTGAGAAAGACATTTCCACTTTTTGATCATTAGCCAAAACAAGTCAGCAGAAAAAAATTATAGATACTGTAGCAGACAGACACCTATTTGTGAGAAATGTGAAGTGACCGCCCTTCATTCATAAATGCTGATTCTGTTGCTGACATTTCCAGGGCTTGCTCTGTAGCACTAAACTTCTGCTTCCTTTTGCACTTGAAATAGAAAGGGACAAAGGGGAGGGAACTCCTTTTTCTGAATGTTGTTTATTGCAAGGGGATGGAAAATATTATAACATTTGCCCAAAATAGTTATCTTTCTCGGATCCCTGAGATTTACCGAAACCTATTGTGTGGTTACACTATTTTGATTTTTATAGTATCTATAAATAACCTGTTAACTATTCTCTTATTTTCCATTAAGGACACTGGTTCCTAAACTTCACTCCGGGCCCAGCCCCAGAGTTCTAATTCAATAGGTTTGGGAGGGCCCCAGGTTTACATTTCTCACAAGTTCCAGCTTACTTGGATCCAGAAACCAGGCTTTGACTGTCTCAAGGCAATGGTTTTCAAACTTGAATGCACTTTCGATCACTTGGAGAGATTTCGGAAATCCCAAATAACTGACTGCATCCCAGACCAATTAAATTAGAATTCTGAGAATGAGACCTGGCATCAGAATTTTTAAAGCTTCCCAGATGATTTCAATATATGGCCAAGTGTGAAAACTTCTGCCTTGAGGTCTTCTAAATGGCAGCCACATCTACTTGACATAGTGATTGCCAATAAGCTGCCTGTGCACTTGGGCTGCTTTCACCACATCTCCATTAACTCCTTGCTTGGGAGTGTGTGAAATGAGAAATAGAGCACTCTGCAAATATAGAACTCTCATCATAAAACTTTCAGCAGACATTTTGACACGTATGAATTTAACAAAGAGTAGAAATTTCTCCAAGTGTCACTTAGTATCAATCTCAAAATTCATTATTGGCAGGAAATTTTACACATTGTTATAATAAAGAGGGAAGTACTCATTTTTAAAATGTCTCTTTTGGTTTATGCTTTTGTCAATATTTAGGCCATTTTATGGAGAACCAAGTTAGTATGGTCAAACTGACTCTAAATTGATTTTATTTAAGAATCGGCATTATGTTTGTATTTTTTGTCATTGTTAAAGTGACCAGAAGCTTTGTCATAAAAAACCCCCACAAAACACCCTTTGACATTGGGAGATAATTGTAATTTAAAAAAATATAGAGAAAATAATATAGTGAGATGAAACAATGGAAGCCTTAAAAGCCATTCTGAATATGTTAGTCAAGACACAGGACTTGAGTTTAAGAAAAGCGCTGAGTTCATGTACTTGATCTGTGATCTTGGGTAATTTACTTAAATTTTTAAAATATTTTATTTATTTATTTTTAGAGAGGGAAGGGAGGGAGAAAGAGAGAGAGAGAGAAACATCAATGTGTGGTTGCTGGGGGCCGTGGCCTGCAACCCAGGCATGTGCCCTGACTGGGAATCAAACCTGTGATGCTTTGGTTCGCAGCCCGCGCTCAATCCACTGAGCTACGCCAGCCAGCGCTGGGATAATTTACTTAAATTTTTTAATGATGAACTTTTTAATACCCAAATTAGGGTTAATTTACACCTACTAATAAGCATTACTGGGAGATAAAGGAAGATAATTATATGAAACTGCTTTCTAATTGCAAAGTACTATACAAAAATAAGTCTAGCATGCTCAGGATAGCCACATTAATAGGATACTTGTTTAGTTTTCAGTAATGCTAATAAATTTTAGTGATTATTCATTATACAGCAAGACTCTTGAGGGTAGGAGTATGGCTTACATATATTTGTACCCCATACATATCACAGAGCTTGGGACACAGAAGAAGCTCAATTAATGATTGCTGAATAAATTACCAGCTGCACATTTTAACTTACTTTTCTTTCTGACAGGTAGTACAGGTTAATGTGAAAATAAAGTAGAAAACAAAGGAACAGTGCTTTTCTCTGTGTGAATGTAACTGATTTTCAAGGGTTAAATTTGTGGATTTTCCCTCATTAGCACCAGAATCTAACTTTTGCAGACAAATTTATACATGTGCAAAGCTACAGTTTTCTCTTTCGTGCTGTGAACACTCGTAATTTAAGAACCAAATAGTCAGTAGAGAAAATAACTCTGTCATGATGTCAGAGGTGTTGTCAGTTGACATCTTTCCTTCTTTCCATGGCCTAAAATTTTCTTCTGTGATAAATTAGGTCATTGGATAGTGAATTACTAAACTTTTTAGGCCACAGGATTGAAAAAATGCACAAAATGAACATCTAAAAATTCAAACTTATGACCCAGTGATTCCACTTCTGGGAATTTATCCAAAGAAACCCGAAACACTAATTCAAAAGAATATATGCACCCCTATGTTCAATTCAGTGTTATTCACAATAGCCGAGATTTAGAAGCAGCCCAAGAGATCACCAGTAGATAAGTGGATAAAAAAGAGGTGGTGCATTTACACAATGGAATACTACTCAGCTGCAAAAAAGGAAGGAAATCTTATCCTTTGGGACAGTACGGATGTACCAGGAAAGCATTATGCTAAGTGAAATAAGCCAGAGAAAGACAAATACCATATGATTTCACTCATATGTGGAATCTGATGAACAAAATGAACTAACAAGCAAAATATTGACTGACTCACAGATAGAGAGCAGGCTGATAGCTGTCAGGGATGGGGGGGCTGAGTGGTGGGTTAGAGAGATGAATGAAAAAAAGTCAGAGAAAAACCTTAAAAATTAAAAAAGTTACTAATTGTGTGTGTGTGAAGCTTTCACTTTCTATAGTATCTGGAAGATACTCACGAACTAGAGAGACCCTGGATTATCATCACCTTGGTTGTTCATCTTTGTGATACAGAAAGCAAACAGTGTATGCGTATGGGTGGATGTGCAGGAGATGAAGCTGATTCAGTCACGTTTGGGCATATATGGGGGCCAGTGGAGTGGGGTCACAGAGATCACTTCATCCAATCAGGGGGTGTTTTATTCCTAATTTATCTCAAAGGCTTATTTATAAAATTAAGAATTTATTTTAAGAAGAGATGTCATTCCACAAGAAAAGAAATTGGAGGAGTATGGAAGGAGTCAGCTGGGTCTAAGAATCATTTATTTGGGGGGGATGGTAACTTTCATGTATGACTCATTGTCTGGTTTTCTATTTCAGGCCTATTATGGACTGAATTGTGTCCCTCTAGCTCAAATTTATACATTAAATCCCCACCCCCCACAGTGACTGTGTTTGGAGATAGGGCCTTTAAAGACATAATTAAGGTTAAATAAGGTTATAAGGATAGAATCCTAATCCCATAGGATTTATATTCTAATAAGACTAGTGCACACAGAGAAAAGGCCATGTAAGGACACAATGAAAAGATATTTTCTTCAACAGAGGAGAGAAATCTCACCAGACCCCAACTCTGATGGCATCTTGATTTTCTACATCTAGATTCCAGAACTATGAAAAAATTAATTTCTGTTGTTTAAGCCACCCACTCTGTGGCATATTGTTTTGGTAGCTTCAGCAGACTAATACAAGTCTGTCCTAGTCCATTCAGGCTGCTATAACAAAACTATTATAGCCTGGATGGCTTAAACAACAAACATTTATGTGTCATAGTTCTGGAGACTGGATGGGGGTAAAAGGGGGTTAAATGGTAATGGAAAAAATACAATTAAAATTTTTTTAAAAAATCAAGACACTGGCAGATTCCGTGTCTCCTGAGGGACGGCTTCCTCATTAGTAGATGGCAGTTTCTTGCTATGACCTCCCACGGCAGAAGGGTGGGAGAGCCACTTGGGGTCTCTTTCTAAGGGCACTGATCCCATTCATGAGAACTTCACCCTCATGATCTAAACACCTCTCAAAGGCCTCACTTCCTAATATCTTCACATCATGCCCTCCAAATTCATGGGGCATGTAACCCTTATGAATTTGTAGGGGGCACAAGCATTCAACCTGTAACAAGGGCTTTTATGCATTTGAGATTGAACCCTAGAGAACAAGGGGTTGTTGTAAAAGAAAAGAACTGTATTTACAAAAATCTCTAACAGATGCTGGCAGAGAGTAGAACAAAAATGGAGATGTGAAGACTTGCTCACTTCATAGTCAGAGCAACTTCTGAACAAAAAATGACCTCAGAAGCACTAATGGGGAGAGTGCCAGGGGCAGCACCAGGAGACTATATAACAGCCGGTCTTGGTGCATTGGAATCTCCTCCGTGCACTTGAGTTTAGCACAGCGTATCTTCTGTGCCACCACTTGGAGATCAACAACTATTAGCGAGATGGCTGTGGCAGGGGAGGCCTTGGTTGTCATCAGCAGAAACAGGGACCCAAACCAAAAAGAGAGGGAAGAATATAAGTAACTACTAATTAATTCCTCTTCCTCAACACATATGAGATATCTTCTGGAAACTCCCTACAATAACTGGAAGATGAAACTTTGAAATGATTATGAAGTCCTGTAATAGTGAGTGTGGATTTAATTTATTTCATTAACTTAATGAAACAATCTCATGGCACATCCAAAATGGCAATACTAACATAAATTATGTAGAAATTTGGATCAGGCAGAAACTAGCCTCAGTAGGGTGCCTATTAAATGCTAGGCAGTGGGCTATTATCTGCATCACATCTCATTTTTCTGTATAACAACTCTGCAAGCTAGTACCATTGCTCCTATATTTCATGTGAGGAAATTGGACCTTAGAGAGGTTATGCAGGAGGATGAGAGTTCCATGTCTTTGGAATAATGGGCCACAGATGAGAGAATACGTGGCACATTCACTGGATGATGACAACAAAAGTTCAAATTGAGAGGAAGAGGTGGGTGAAAGACTAGGAAAGATTAGGTGGAGGTAGGTGATGATGACTCTCTATTTCTTTTGGAGAAGGTTAGTTTTCTTGTAAGGACCACAAGGTATAACAGATGGATACTAGGTGAAGGACTCTCATGACTAGAAATATATCAAAAAGATCTGTAGTAACTACATGGAAGGTGGATTGGATAGTGTCTAGAAGGAATACCAGTTAACATGTAATGAGAGAAGAAATGATGAGGGCCTAAAAAGAGCAAGCATGGTGGGTGAGGGCCAGAAATTTGAGAATGATTTGGTGGCCAAAACAAGTGAGATAGAAAGTTGAGTCCAGCATGACTGCAGGATGGCCCCACCACTTTTCTAAGGACCAGAGACTCAGTCAAATGCAGACAAGTTTGGTCTCTGAGTCTTTCTTCTTTGTGATCTTTCTAGGACATCCCCTCCTCTTGTACAGAGGAATATCTGAATATCTTGTACAGAATCCTGATGTTTTTTGTATTTTTTCCAGAAACTTGTTCCTTGCTTTTCCATAACATATATAATAAATACTATAGATATTCCTATTGATTTAAGAGAGTACTAATCCTTCACAGAATTTGGGAGGACTGGAGTCCAATTCTTTCTTGAAGATTGGGTAAAATATTTCTAACTTCTCTAAAATTTTATAAAGTACAAAAGTAGTTTATAAATAAAATCTTTCTGTAAAATCCCTGGAAAAGTGCTTAAGCACTTTTACTGAGCTTGAAAACATGTAGGAAAGGATGATAAGCACTTTTATTTTTTAAAGGATTTCAAATATATCAATTCACTGCACCTTGAGTTGTCCTATCAATCTCAGGAAATAAATATTATAACAAAGCTCATTGTACAGATGAAGAAATTGAGGCACAGAGAGGTTATGTAAGTTATATAATGCCACACAGGTGGTATTAGCCACTTGCCTAAGGTGAGTTTATAGGTAGCAGAATCAGGATTTAAACCCAGGATTTAAACACCTAGGCTTCTAACTACTACACTATGTTGCCGCTCAACACTTGAAGCATATTGTAATAGAGATGGTGAATTTTTTATGCTAGAGAAATCCCCATGGTATTTATCTACTAAGAGAAGACAATAGTATTTCTAGGTCAGAGCCTTTGAAGTTTTGTAGTGTTTTACTTGTCATCATGAGTTGGAGGGAAAGGATGAATTTCCATGGTTGTCTTTATTCCTCCTTGTCTTTATTCCTTTATTCCTCCTGCCTCAAAACTTCGAAGGTTGCCAATATTGGGTACTGATTTCAGGTAAAGTTCTCATTGATGATGATAACAACTGTGAAGATCCATGGTCTAAAGTTGTCACAAGAAGGGAATGGTCAGTATAGGGAGGTTATCTATCATCTATCTATCATCTATCTATCTATCTATCTATCTAGCTAGCTATTCCTAATCATCTATCTATCATCTATCTAATCTATCTCTCACCTGTCATCTCTATTCATTATCTATCTTCTAGCCATCCATTCAACCATCCCTCCATTCCTATGGCTTCTATGTGTGATATACTTTATTTGGCCCTTTCACATAATTAGATAATTTAATTATAAAAGGTTTGTAATACCGTGGTTTTACAGATGAAGAAATTGGATCTAAAAGTAAAGGTACAAATCTAAGGCCAAGGTTTGTAATCAAATTTATATGATCTCATAATATGTACCCTTCCCTTGACTATATATTTCTTATAGTGGGTCTTCCAATTTTTGGTGATTCTACTTCATAAACTAGATTATTACTGGTTTAAGGTTTTTCCAGATCATTGCTATAATTATTCCTACAGAATATTTGTAAATTAATCTTTGTCTTTCTCAGTACTGGCTATGAGAAATGTGATGGACTAAGAAGAAAATCTATTTAATAAAGACAAGTGAAGTTACAAAACTTCCAGGGGGTGCTAAAGATAAATTTTATTTCTGCTTCAGTTAGATTGTATAGTTTCATGTCCTTTCTCTTATTCTTACTTTTTGAGAGTTTTGAGAAAAATAGTGCAGATAAAACTGTGCAGCGATGTGTATGTTTACATATATGAAATAATTAGCATATTAAACAAACTTTAATGACAATATGCTTGCGTACTCTATAGCCAAAGCTCCATTTTAGTGATATCCTATGAGAACGTACCCAACTTTGCCATGTAGAAGGAATGAATGAGCTAGGTAAGGCATCTCAACTTTTTTGTCTCATATATTTACCTGATGTGTTACTCAGGGTGTTTGGTTACTGTGGCCATAGAAACTATCTAAATTTCATCTTAACCAGTAGATGCAAACAAATATTTTAAGACACAATGTTTTTCTTTGACATTTATCTTCCACTCAAGCTAATGATTAAACTAATTTTACCCATAATAACCAAGGCAGGTAGCATTGTTGTTACTTATGGCACCCATAAATGTAAATTACCCTCCTCAGAATGAATATTAATGCAAAAACGAATGGATTGATTGACAAAAGGCATCGTACTTCATACTGCAAGTTTACTCCCTAACACATTGCTTCCATGGACCTCAATGGGGAGACTGAGTTTTTAGAAAAATGCTCTTTCAAGGTTTTTCACCTGTTGGCTTAAAAAAAAAAAGAGTTCACAAAAATGATTTTTTTTCTTTCTTTACTTTTGGAGGAGAGAAGAGCATTAATTTCCTATAAGTTTCATTCAGAAGTTATTATGCATCTACTCTTTAATAATAAAGAAACTTAATGTCATTAATAGATATGACCTTTAAATTTTGTTCCAGAGTATGGCATTTACTGAAATTAGAGTGTAAATTGCAAACGTGTAAACACATCTCAGCTGGGGATTTTATATAACAGCACTCCCGCTCTGCTTGTTTATTGGTATTTATGTCTGCTAACTCCTGCTAATTGCTTAATGTTTGTAAAGTGCTTTTGAGATGAAAAGCTAACGATCGCTGTGCCATAGGAGGGTGTGGGTGGTTGCTGTGACAGCTGCTGAAGGTGTCTACTGAGGGTTTGATTGCGAGGGCTTACTTGTGGGCTGCGGGATAATGAGGAATTCCTGAAGAGTTCTCTGTTCCTGTTCCCAAAAAGCTTTTTCTTTCATTTCTCCTGGTTTTGCTACGACAGTTTTTGGACATAATAAAAATCATTGCTTCTGCAAAACTGTAAGAGTTTTAGCAAAGACTTTTTACCCTCTTACCACTAGAATTTGCTCTAATGCAGTTGGATGGCATCCATATTCCATTACAAAAAAAAAGCCACGATAATAATAGAAATACATAAAAAGTCCAAAATAGGTGTCGCTCTTAAAAACTAGGGGCATATGCTTTATTATTTTATATTTTTCTGCATTATAAACTTAAAGAGAACCAAATTTTTATTTCCATATTTTCATCTTTTGAAATTTAGGACTTACTATTTACTAAAAAGTTCAATAAAAAGGTGTAATTGTGAACTGATAAAATTTTCACTCATTTCTGTGACAGACCTATATCCAATGGGAAAATAATTTTTATTTTTATTTTTTTGCTAAAGTTATTGAATTTTCTGTCACTGCATGGAAATAATATTTAGAATTTTTATGCATTAATGATTTTCTGCTGGATTTTTAAAAATAGTAATTACTAAATAAGAATATATTTTCTTTTTGTTGGCTTATATATCCATTTTTGATAAGATGTATTTGTTATACATCCTGGATATCTTCTAATCTTACATATTAGCATTTCATTATCACAACATCATACATCACAGCCACCCTCCTGAGGTATATGCAGTTGGTCCAGTAGAAGAAAGTGGTGTTCAGGGGGACCAACCTCAATGCCCAGGTTCTCCCATGGAGACAAAGATTTTCCAGTTATTTATCTTTAATCGGCTGGTAATCACTGCACTACTCAGAGTGAGTTGCTGAAGCCACAGCAACATATACAGGTCTTGCATCACACAAATTGTACACTTAGTAAGGAGCTTGAGTTTTGTCCAAAATAGTACATTTCTGTTTTTAAAAAGTTAAGATGGCCAGGAACAATGGTGAGGAGATTGATTATGGAAGTGGTGAGTGGACTGGGTGGAGGGGGAGGCAAATGGGAAAAAAGTGGGACAACTGTAATATCATCAAAAATAAAATATTTAAAATGAAGAAAGTGTTTTGAATTTCTGCCATACTTACTAAGGTTAACTTTTAAGCTCTTATAAGTTTTAAAGCTTCTTATAAAAATAGAAAAACCCTTCAGAGTAATCAGAAATATAGTAAAGCTCAGTATGAAAACCTTTTTTTACATTAATTTTTTCATAATCAGGAAAAATTAGAGAAAGCCAAAATACTCCAAATAGACTGGATAAATCATTGTCCAGCCATTTAATGTGACATTGTGCCACCAATATGACACCATGGGAGATGCTTATAATATTGTATTAAGTAAACAAGAAATAAAACAGAAAAGTGACAATAAAATCTATGTAAGATATTCATAGAAACTTACTGGAATGAAATAAAACACTGAGTGATCATTTTCTCCTTTTGATTATTTTATATTTTTTCAAAGATTTTATGATAAGCATATGTTTTTCTTTTTCACTCATTTTCTTTTTAAAACTTCTTAAACATATAAGGGTATAGAGAATGATATAAAATAACAGACACCCTTATATGTATATGAGATTTTGCATGCTAAACTTTTTGTTTCGCTTGCTTAGATATTTTTGCTGAATTTTTTGAGATAAAGCTTTGATTTCTCTACTTTCCTGGATGTAATCACTATGCTGAGGTTTGTAAGTTTAATAGTTTTGCTACATGTGTTTTATAAACAATGTATAGACATCTGTATTTATAAACATGTGTACATTAACAATGTATGTGTATTTTAAGCTCATACATAACAATAGTTGCATTTGGCAACATGTCATTTTGCAATTTACTTTGTTCGCTCAAGTATATTATAAATTTCTAAGTATTTTAATGAACACTGATTTATTAAATGACCACTTTATGTATTTAATAATATATTTTATTATTGAAAACATCTCAAATCAGGTTTTGAGTTACATTTATTTTATTACAGAGAAGGATTTTTTCTTTCTGGAATTTACATACATTGCTGCAGAAAATCCAGCATATTTGATTGAATCTGGCTATTTAATTAATTGAAAAACTCATTATTAACAAATAAATTCAATTATGAAATTCAACAGTAAAAACAATGTTTTGACTAAATTTTTTTTCAAAAAAATTGGAGAAAATGCTGAATATATAAAGTTTGCCTGTGGCTTTTTGACTGAAGACACCACTGTCTGCCACGGGGAAGGTATAAAGTAAGTGGCTTGCAGAGTGAGAATACACTTGTATAACGTGTCACTTTTATAAAAGCAGGGCTGTGTGTGGTACACATAGCAGATGTAGAGAAATGGGAGGTAGAATGTCATTTCAGACCATTTCTTCACAAAGGCTGTTCTAAGTTTTCATGGTTTGACCTTATTTTGAGCATATTTTAGTTTTAGGGAAACTTATGGCCTTTATTTGCGCTTTCAGGGATCATTTTTCTTTGCTCCTTAGAATCCCTTGAAGTTTGCCATCTGGAAAAAAGAAGTGGGCCTGAGGTATCACTAACAAATTAACGGGAATTATATTCATGTGTTGCCTATTCTAGGAAACTATATTTTTAAAACTTATTCATGATAATGTATATAGTCACTTGTTTTAAAATGCTATATAGGATACCATTGTATTAATATATAATAAATTATGTATTCATTCTTCTAGTAATTTCCAATAACATACCCTTCAAAATTGTCTTAAATTTTTTGCTCTTATAAAATGCATGCCATTAAATATTGTTAAAGGCCTTACACACATTTGAGAGTCTCTCCAGGATATGCCTAGAAGTGGATCACTGGGTTGAAAATATCTATAATTTAACTTATCTTTTACCAAATTATACTTCAATTTATAGTCCAAAAAGATAAATACGTGAATCACTATTTTCCTATGCTCTTGTCAACACTTGATATAAGACTTTTAAATATTTGCAAAATGGATAAATGTAAAAGAACATCCTTTAAGAGTTTATATTTGCTATCCCTGTTTATTAGACTTTAGGATTTACTTTAATGTAAATTTTTTCTTTGCCCATTATGCTATTAGTTCATTTGTTCTTTTCCTATTAGTTATTAAGAATTTAGGATAGTTGGGATGTCAATTCTTTTCACTTATATGTTGCAAATATATTCTTCCAGTCTGTAGACTATCTTTGTATTTTGTTTCTTTTAAATTTTGTTTATTTTTTTTAAGAGAGAGAGAGAGAAAGAGAGAGACAGGGAGAGGGATATCTCTCAAAAAGGTTTCTTTTGAGAAATCATCTGATAGTCTCATAGGCACTCCTTTGTAGGTAACTGTCTCCTTTTCCCTTGCTGCTTTTCAGATTCTCTCCTTATCTTTAAACTTGGGTGATATAATTGTGATGTGGCTTGATGTGTGCTTCCTTGGGTCCTACTTCTTTGGGACTCTCTTAGCTTCCTGGACTTCCTGGAAGTCTATTTCTTTGCCAGTTTGGGACAGTTCTCCTTCATTATGTTTTCAGATACGTTTACAGTTTCTTGCTCTTCCTTCTCTTCTGGCACCGCTATGATTCAGACATTGGTGTTTAAAGTTGTCCCAGAGGTTCCTAAGCCTCTACTCATTTTTTTGCATTTTTGTTTCTTCATTCTGCTCTGGTTGAATGTTTATTTCTTCCTTCTGCTCCAAACTGTTGATTTGAGTCCTGGTTTCCTTCCCTTCACTGTTGGTTCCCTGTACATTTTCCTTCATTTCACTTTACATAACCTCATTTTTTCCTCTATTTTGCACCCATACTCAACCATTTCTGTGAGCATCCTGATTACCAGTATTTTGAACTTTCGAACTCTGCATCTGATAGGTCAGCTATCTCTTCATTGCTTAGTTGTATTTTTTCTAAAACTTTGATCTGTTCTTTCATTTGGGCCATATATATATATATATATATATATATATATATATATATATATATCTGTCTGTCTGTCTGTCTCAGCCCACCTGTTAGACACTAAGGGGCAGAGCCTTAGATATTCTCCAGAGTGGGCCAACCCATGTAGCTGCGTTGTGGGGGAGGGGTCCGAGAGGGAGCAATGCCACTTTTTTTGCTCTCTGCCTGCTGGCTTTCAGTCAGTTCCTCTGCTACCCACAAGCAAATTGGGCTCTTCTGGTGCTGGTTCCAAGGTGAGTGGGCTTGTGTACATTCTAGGACTCTGTGGGTCTCTCCAAAGAACTCTCCTGTGAAGCTGGGCATTTCTCCTGCCAGCTCAACCCTCACAGGTTTTTACATCTAGAGGTTTTGAGGCTTTATTTTCTGCACTGGAACCCTGGGTTGCACGGTCTGTCTTGCCCCCCAACTGGTTGTTCTTCCTGGTTTATTTGCATGCAAATATGGGACCACCTGGTACTCCAGCTGCTGCAGTGTTGGGAGTTGTCTGCCCTGGTTGCCCATCTCTGCCCGTCCTACCAGTCTGGATGAATGTTTCTTCTTTAACTCCTTGGTTGTTGGACTTCTATACAGTTCAATTTTCTGGCAGTTCTGGTTATTTTTTGTTTTTAAATCTATTGTTATCCTTCTTTTAGTTGTGTGAGGAGGCAAAGTGTATCAGCCTATGCCTCCATGTTGGCCGGAAGTCCAGAAGTTTTAAATTTTAATTTGGTAAAATATATTAATATTTTCTTTTGGGTATTGCTTAAATATATATTTTATTATTTTAGGTCATAAATACATACAATGTTTTCTTTTAAATAATTTATTTTTTATGCTGTGATATAGAAATTTAAGTTTACTTATTCATTGTATAGCTAACCATTATCCTGACATGATTTATTAAATGGTCTGTGGCTTCCATATTATGCAGTGCTCTTTCTATATTATGTCAACTTTTCAAATATGAGTGGAGTTGTTTCTTAACACTTTCATTTGCTTGTCAATTTGGTTATTCTTGTACTTTTACTGCACTACAATAATTACTACTGCTTTATAATACATTGGCATTTGTTAGAGGAGGGTTGTCTATTAAATTTTCTTCTTAATAATTGCTTTGTAGGACTTCTGAACTTCCAGCAAAGATGGAGGTGTAAGTTGACACACTGTACCTCATTGCACAACCAAAATAGGATCAGCAACATTTTGGAAACAAGATAACCAGATCTGACAGAAAATTGAACTGTATGGAAGTTGGACAACCAAGGAGTTAAAATATACACATTCATCCAGACTGGTAGGAGGGGAGGAGTCAGGAAGCTGGGTGTAGAGGGGTCACGGCACAAAAAGTGGTGGCACTGGGCGCATAAGGCATCCTGGAGTGCAAGACCACAGCTGGTGGACCCTGGATGCACAGGCGGCTGGCAGACACAGCAAGGTGGTGACTGTGAAGTGAAGGCACTGTATGCAAGGTGCCTGGCTGTCCGGGAGGTCCCACATTCACACACTGATAAACCAGGCGAAATTGGGCAGTGAGACAGATGGCATAACCCAGGGTCCCAGCACCAGGAAATAGAGCCTCTGGGCACTGATTGAAAATACCTGTGGGGGTTGAGGTGCAAGGAGAGACTCCCAGCCTCACAGGAGAGTTTGTTGGAGAGACCCACAGGGTCCTAGAATGTACACAAGCCCACCCATATGGGAATTAGCACCAGAAAGACCCAGTTAACTTGGGGGAAGCAGCGGAAGGGACTGAAGTCTGACGGAGAGAGGTGCAAACACCATTGTTCCCTCTCAGACCCTGCCCCCACATACAGTGTCACAATGCAGCAATGTGGGGCACCCCACCCTGGCGAACACCTAAGGCTCCACCCCTCGTACATAACAGGTGTGACAAGAAAAAAAATGGCCCAAATGAAAGAACAGATCAAAGCTCCACAGCAACTGTGACTAAGCGACCAAGAGATAGCCAACCTATCAGATGCATAGTTCAAAGCACTGCTGATCAGGGTGCTCACAGAATTGGTTGAATTTGGTCGCAAATTAGATGAAAAAATGAAGGCTACACTAAGTGAAATGAAGGAAAATGCACAGGGAACCAATAGTGATGGGAAGGAAACTGGGACTCAAATCAATGGAGTGGACCAGAAGGAAAAAAGAAACAACCAAACAGAAAAGAATGAAGAAACAAGAACTCAAAAAAATGAGGAGAGGCTTAGGAATCTCCAGGACATCCTTCAACATTCCAACATCTGAATTATAGAAGTACCAGAAGGAGAAGAGGAAGAACAACGAGTGGAAAAGTTATTTGAACAAGTAATAAAGGAGAACTTTCCCATCCTGGCAAAGGAAATAGACTTCCAGGAAGTCCAGGAAGCTCAGAGAGTCCCAAAGAAGTTGGACCTAAGGAGGAACACACCAAGGCACATCATAATTGCATTAGTCAAGGTAAAAATGAAGGAGAGAATACTAGAAGCAGCAAGAGATGAAGGGACAGTTATCTACAAAGGAGTTCCCATCAGACTGTCAGCTAATTTCTCAAAAGAGACCTTACAGGCAAGAAGGGTCTAGAAAAAAGTATTCCAAGTCATGAAAGGCAAGGATCTCCATCCAAGATTACTCTATCCAACAAAGCTGTCATTTAGAATGGAAGGGCAGATAAAGTGCACCTTAGATAAGGTCAAGTTAAAGGAGTTCATCATCACCAAGCCCTTATTTTATGAAATGTTAAAGGGACTCACCTAAGAAAAATAAGATAAAAACATGTATAATAAAATGACAGCAAACTCACAATTATTAACAACCACACCTAAGACAAAAACAAAAAAAAGTATGCAATAAACTAGAACAGGAACAGAACCACAGAAATGGAGATCACATGAAGGGTTAGCAACAGGGGAGTGGGAGGAGGAGAAAGGGGGAAAAGATACAGAGAATAAGTAGCATAGATGGTAGGTAGACAATAGACGGGGGAGGGTAAGAGTATGGGAAATGTAGAAGCTAAAGAACTTATGACACATGGACATGAACTAAAGGGGGAGAATGTGGGTGGGAGAGGGTGTGCAGGGTGGAGGGGAGTGAAGGGGGGAAATGGGACAACCATAATAGCATAATCAATAACATATATTTAAAAAATAATTGCTTTGTATAATGGGCAATTTGTTCTTCTATATAAATCGTGTTTATTTCATAAAAAGGCGTTTGGAAGTTGATTGGATTTTTATGGATTATTAGATTAATTTTGGGGATGATTGGTAGGTTTAAAATATTGTTTCCCCATGTAGGAATAGTTTATTTCATCATTGACTTAGGTCTTTTATATCTTTAACACTTTTTTAAATGTTAAAAGATATATCTTTACACATCTTTTATTGCTTTTTTCCTATTACTATGTTTTCATATATGTGTAATATAGCCATGAAACTACAGTTTCTAAATGGAAATACTTTATAGGAGCTTTTTGCTTTTCTGTTGCTCTTTTTTATCAGCTATTATTTTGTCTCTAGATCCTCTTGGGTTTTCTATGTAGATAATCATGTCCTTGACAAATAAAACAAATACATTTCTTCTTTTGTACTTATAGTTCTGATTTCTTTATTCCTATATGTTGGTCTATCAAGATTAATATCTATTCAATGCATTCATCTTTCCTTTTAAAAAAATGGAGATTGACTATGTCCAACTAGAAACCTAGATTTTATAGCCTTCCTCACATATAGGATGGCCACTGAGATGTATATAGAAGTAGCTGAGTTGGACTTCAAGAGGGTTCTTTAAGGGACAAATGACTCCTGTTGTACGTGCACCCTTTTGCTTTTATTCTGTCTTCCTGAGGTTTGGAACTATAGTCTCCATTTGGGGACCATGTGGTACCTCTGAGAATGTAAGTGTTGAGAATGGTAGAATATCATTAAAGAAGGAACTTGGGCCCCGATGAATTTATGCAGTTGTAATTTCAGGTCAGTACTGACTACACCATGATTTTTTTTAAGCAAGAAAAAAACTACTATCTTGTTTAAGATATATAGTGTTTATATTTTTTGTCATAAACAGCAAATTTAATCATAAATGTCCATAGTCCTATGTCTGCAGTAGGATTTTGATAGAAGTAATAGCAACTATTGTCTTTTTCTTAAATTAGGTGAAAAAGCTCCCAATTTTCACTGAGTTTGTAGTTTACTGTATTTTTATAGACACCTCTTTCAACATGTTATCTTTCAATTCCTAGTTATCTAAGAGTTTTTGTCATGAATGGTTATTAAATGTTATTGATTGCTTTCTCTGCATAATATAAAATAATAAAATAGGTTATCCTTTTAATGTACTAAGGTGGTGACATAAGTTTTCTAATATGTTTTAAATATGTTCTTTTACTTCTAGTATAAACTCTACTAGTTATTATAAACTGTCTCTCAAGGTACTATTACTTTTATAATATATTGCTTGATTTGATTTGCTAATGTTTTATTTAGGATTTTTGCATTTATGTTTTAAAGCATTTTGGCCTGTACTTTTTCTTTTTCATGATTGGCCTTTCCAGTTTTTTTTGTTGTTGTTGTTGAAGTCCATGTTACCTCATGAATTGAGTTGAGAATCGTTTTTTACTCTATGTTTACCAGATCAGTTTATGTAGAGTATTGGTATCTTTTTTTCTGAATTACTCATATAATCTCATCTGCAAAACTATCTTGGCCAGTGATCTTTTAGTGGGTAAAGTTCAAATTATTTTTGAATTGTGAGTTAGATTCAAATTTTTAGGGGCAAAAGGTTTTCATTTTTTATTTTTGCACGAGGTATTTTTGCTATTTTATTTTTCTGTTGGCAAAATTTCTATACTTATAATTTTTTACATACTAGCCTAAAGTTGTTCTGATAGTGTTTAATGAATTGTTTTCATATTTTAATGTATCCCCATGTTCACTGCTAATTTATTTATTTGTGCCTTCTCTCCCTTTTTGATGGGAGATATCTCATAGGTATCTCTATATTTCTTAGTCTTTTTTAAGTTTTCCTTATTTTACATCTTTTTATTTTGTTTTGTTTTGTTTTCTATTTTATTAAATTCTGATAAATGTTTTACTTCCACCCATTTAGGGTTTATTTTGTTGTTATTATCTGGCTTTTTGTGTTGAATGCTTAGTTCATTTTTTTCCCCAGTACATGCATTTAAGTAACATATCTTACTTGAAGTACTGGTTTGGCTGTACTTATGATTTTGATACATAGTGTTTTCATTATCACTTAATTCTCAGTAGATTCTAATTTACATTATGATTTCATTCTTTGATGTACAGATTCCTTCAAGGTGTGTTTTTCATTTTAAATGTAATTTTTTGGCTACCTTTTACTATCATCTCAATTTATATTTTGTTGTTCAATCAATTTTTTATAGTGTTGTCAATTTTCTAAACATTTTAAACTTTCAGATTGTTCTGTTGAATCAAATGGTTGAGGGTGCTAATCCTTTCTCTCTCTTTTTATTTTTTGTTGTCTGTGATATACTACTCCTGGTTGTTTATTTTCTTCTTGTTTTATACCTTTCTTCTTTTTTAACTGAAAACACCTCTTTAGTGGTGGTGTTTGCTCAACTCTGGGAATTAATGCATCCTGGATTATGAAACTTGTTTCCAATAGTAGTATTGTCTTTGTTTCTACTTTGGTTTCAAGAAATTCTCATTAAATTGGTAAAGGTATCTGTGTTGACATCTGAACTTGGGAATCCTATACCACCTAGATATCTAAATGCTCCCCAATACTTACATAAATTGCAGATTTGGAGTTTTGTTTCTAATAATACAATTAAAAACCAAAGCCATGAGTAGAAATAGTTTTCATATGTTTCTCTGGAGGATGATCAGTAAGAGGGTTTCCAAGGCCCTCTTCATAGAGGAGTTCACCCTTCCAAGGCCCTGGCTATATGTGGGGGATGTGTCAGCTACCTTCCTCTCCAGGCCTCCAGGTCATGTGTTTACCTCAAGTTATCCTCAAGAGCTAAGGACTAATTTAGAGCCAGTATTGCTCTAAATTATTGCCAGCATGGTCGGTCCCCAATAAGTCAATACACGCCTATTCTTTGAGTTCCCATTGCATTTCTGGCACCTGGAGATTTCCTTTCTTTCTTACAAATTTGCCTATTTATTTGGTTACATTTTATTTATTTTCTTAAAAGATTTTATTTATTTAGACAGAGGGGAAAGGAGAGAGAAAGAGCGGGAGAGAAGCATCAACGTGTGGTTGCTTCTCACATGCCACGCTACTGGGGACCTGGTCTGCAATCCAGGTGTGTGCCCTAGACTGGAAATTGAATCGGCAACCCTTTAATTTGCAGGCCAGCACTCAACCACTGAGCCACACCAGTCAGGGCTTTTTGGTTACATTTTAGCCAACATTTCTATGTGGTTTAATTGACAGTATAAATTTGAAGTCTAAACTAGTACTGGATGCAGGGAAACTAACACTATTGAAAAAGGAAATTTTTCTAGAATGTAGAGAACCTAGCAAGGCTCAGTGACAGATGGCTCCAGGGAGTAAGTAGCATGTTCTAGGGACCTCTCAGGGACATCCTGATGTGTTTGAGTTCTGTAGCAGCAAGCTAAGAATGAGACTTGGGGCTTGATTGAATGAGCATTTGCTGAGATGTCTTCTGGAGGTTAACCAGTCCTAAGATTGCACTTTAAGTGCCTTGATCACTTGGTGGGACCAGGTTCTAATAGAAAAGGAAGTCTTGGTGCTGCTGCTTCACTCATACTTACACTGAATATGAATGATGTTTTGTATCTTATAAAATGCATTCAAAAGTAATAAAAATAAGAGAGTACTCTCTTAATGATTCTTGCTTAGTAAAACTCACATTCAATAAGTGCCTACTGTGTTCCACTAAGAGACAGAGTGGCAGTTAGGTCTTTGTAGAGTTCTGAATATCAGCAGAGATGGCTGTACAAAACCCATAGCCAACCCTAAAACAAAAGGAGGCTTGCTATTAAAGTGGTATGAACAGATTCTGTGGGAGCAAATGCCAAGAGTGATAAATGGGTTGATTCAAATGAGGAGGAGTGAAGCAGTAGGGAAGCCTTCCCAGAGGCAATGTATGAGCTTTGCCATAAAGGTTGACTAGGATATTACCTGTCAGAAAGGGGAAATCTGAGTGAAGAGTGAGACCTCCCTCTGCAGAGCATTCTGACCTCTGTTTGTAACTTACTGGAGCTGTGATCTAGGGTACAGCAGAAGAAGGAAGTCAGGTTGGTACAAATTATGAAAGACCTTGAATAAAATATTTGGCTTCATTTATTTCAGAGATTTTTTCCTCTGAAGTTAGAGAAAGTGACCTTTTTTATTTTGTCTTTTTAAAAATTTATTTTTTAAAGCTACATGTGATACTATCAGGTAATTCAATAATCTACAATGTTAATAATCAAGGCCCATGCTCCAAAACACCATGCAGGGAATAGATGCAGGGTTTTGGTGCAGTTTCTGCTCTTAGAGAAGTAAAGAAAAGGGCAGTTTTATTTTTAGTTTTTTAAGGAACCTCCATAATGTTTTCCATAGTAACTACCAATTTACATTCCCACCAACAGGGCACAGATGTTCCCTTTCTTCTGCACCCTTCCCAACAATTCTTCTCTCTCATTATTTTGATGATAGTTGTTCTCACAGCCATGAGGTAATGTTTCATTGTGGTTTTCCCTAAGGTGATTTACTCTTTCCTAATAATTAATGATGCTGAGTACCTTTTCATTTAACCATTGGCCATTTGTATGTCTTCTTAGTATGTCTATTCAATTCCTCTACCCATTTTTTAATCAGATTGTTTGATATTTTTGCTGTTTAGTTGTATGACTTCTTTATATTTTGAATATTAAACCCTTATCAGGTATATGCTAGAAAAAACTGACATTTTGCATCAAATCAGTAAATATGAGTATTTGAATTATATTTGATTCCCTTAAAGCCCTTGCCATATACCTAATTTTTCTCAAATAGTTGACTTAGCCAGTGAGATAAGAATTGGCCTAACTGGTTTACTTAACATAGTTTTGTTGGCAGAAATTGCATTGCATAAAAATCACTCAAGAATGTTATTTTTAGTCATTGCCTTAAAAATATAATTCTAGAAACTATCCTCATGTGAGGTAGATAGATATAGACTAAGTAAGGCTGTGCAGTTTTACTATGACAATTTCACATACTATTTATGCTACTTGTGATTTTCTAGAAGAGATACTAATAAGACTTGCAAATTAATGTGCTTAGAATTTTACTCAAAAATAATGATTTTGTTCCTTGTCTTTATTTATAATCACTGCAACAATATTAAAAGGAACAAGATGGGGAGCTTTCACTACATTGGTGAAGCTCATTACAATACTTTCTAGACTAGTATGATGGAAGAGGAAGAAACTGGGGGGCACAGGCCCAAAGTCTTTTAATAGTCTTTATAATTATTTGCCTGCTACACCCCAAAATTCACAGAATATTTACTATTCTGATCTTAGTTTTAATTAAAAATCAGAGTAAATAAGAACTGTTTTTGCTATACTAGTCAATTTTTGCTTAACTTTTTGTTTGTATATTCAACAGATCTATCTATATATCTCTTTCTAGCTTTCTATCTACCTAGCTATCTACCTCCTGAGCATTGAATTTAAATGCAGTAAACAACATCTGATTCCTTTGATCAGTACCTTGCTGATCTCTGTTTTGCTTGCCTAGATTTGGGTACCTAGGTCGTCTTTAAAGTGAATCATCTCTGATTTGAATTTGTGAACTTCAAATGCATTCGACATTTGATCATACATGGTATTCTGAATATTAGAATAAAAGGGGATTAACTTCATGCCACCTACTGCATTTGTATCTCTAGCAGATTTGAAGCTAAATTGTAAAAGTCAGTGGGTGATATATGAATATAGTGTGATACTTCACTTATTGTTTCTTTGTCTTCAACACTGAGAAGCATAAGTATTTGAGAATTAATGCAAATTCTGAGAAGTATTAATAATTTTTCTAAGACTATTTTTGGTAAACTTGTAGGTTTACACATATTAAATATTATTAAGAGGAAGAAATTGCAATTATTTTGTTGAATTTGTTAAAGCTTTACAAAAGATCATACAAGAGATGGAATTCAAAGAATTAAAATGTGTTTGTTTAATTGAATTTGAAAGCCTGAGTACGGTGTGGTGGTTCTGGGCTCCAAAAAATGAGTGAAAGACTCTTTTGCTCACATGAAGTTATTTAATGAAATAAGCGTTTAGGTTTTAACTAATTTTAGAAGCAGAACTAGAAGACTTTATTTTTTACGTTGGGGAAGAATGATGACTCAGAGGAAGAGAAAAAATTTTAATTAGGAGAGAAAATTATCACCTAGAAACATTAAACCTAACAAACTTAGTTGATATTTGTGACAGTAGTTTCAATGTTGAGTACAAAAAGAAAACATATTTAGCTATTGATTTCAAATAAAAGAGGAATTGCCAAATCTAGAAGTGATATTTCTTAAAATATTTTCATTCACTCAGCAAACATTTATTAAGTGTTACTATTTACCAGACACTAGGACATTTCTTGTCAAAGATCTCTTAGAAGAGCTCTGGGAAGTGTTAGGAGGTGGCCAGGAGGCTAGTAACTTCTTCCAGGTTGAAGATGGACAAAGAAGGGACATTTAACTTGAACGTCAAAGTGAGGGACTTAAAGAGTAGCCTATACTTTCCTGGCTTTATGAATTACCCACATTTATTGTCTCCTGGCTGCCCAGGCCTTCCCTTACCATGAGATTTGAGGGACTCCTCTCAGAACCTCTGCAATGCATCTTCCCTGGAAAGCCTGGCATGCAGACAGCTTTGCCAGTGAGGTGGGAACAATGCCCTGGGGGTCTCTATGGATCTTCAGTTCCTATCCTCTACAGTAAAAAGCCCCTTTCTGTGAATATTTTTGGGGTGGTGCTGTTTATTCCTCCCTGTGGTTGGCCATATGCAAATTATCTTAACCTCAGGGGTTAGTAATTGATTAGAAGATTTTTCTCTATTGTTGTTTTTAATCTTTGTTTGCTCAGATGTTTTATGATCACTAATGGTCTAAAATGGATGGAAGTCACTTAAGGGGCACCAGGAAACTCTTCTCACTTCAGTAGTAAACCAGAGTATGGAAGAACGGAAAGGTATAGAAACATTTAGAAATAAGCATCCATCTATACATTTGCATTAACTCAAATAATCTTCCTCTGTTTAAAACTGGACTTAATGTGCATACTCGTCAATAAAGGGAAATGATTAAACACACAGCTTTTTTATCCATGCTGTTATGCTTTTTTCCTTTATCATATTTCTTTTCTTGGCCAATGACTCATTTTTTTTTACCATTTTAAATAGACTTTAGTGCAGTTTAGGTTCACAGAAAAATTAAGCAGAATGTGCGGAGAGTTCTTATACAACCTCTGAAAGTACTTGAGATCTTTCGCTATCAAGTTCCCCCACTGATGTGGCACCTGTTTGTTACAGTGATGGGCCTACTACACTGACATGTCATTATTAACCAGTCCACAGTTTATGTTTGGGTTCACTCTTGGTGTTATATATTGTGTGGGTTTTGAGAAATGTATAACTTTATAGTATCATGAAGAGTAATTTCACTGCCTTAAAAATCCTTTATGCTTTACTTATTTGTTGTCCCTCCCTCTGCTTTATTCTTTTTTGTTTTAAGTCATATTCTATTTCATTGTGTGGTTAAAATTTTCCTTTATCCTGCAGACTTGAATGGGCATCAAAGTATGTAAAGAATATAAGAGCAAGTCACTATAATACATATTTATCCAGTTTAAAGGCTTAATGATATATATTATTATTATTGTTCATATTATAGTGCTACTTTTAGTAACAAGGTACAGTATTTGGAACTTCAACACTATGTAAGTGCTCTACTGTATTTAGATTAGTCCCTCAAATCTTTCTGAAAGTTGTCAGGAAGTAGAGAATATAAATATTGCTTTACGAAGCAAACAGACAAACTCGTATCAATTTTGAGAACAGATTTTTATTTTAGCATAATAATAAATTACCTCCTTTATTATTTGTTACAATGAAAACTTACCTGGTATCTGGAGCCATATATCTTTCACTGAAAGACACCACCTGCATTTGGATCAAATCATTTTGGGGGCTATGTGTGTGCATGAACTTGTATGTATGTGTGTGTGTGTGTTTGTGCATATGTTTACTACCTTTTAGTACTTGAGATCAAAATAAGGAAGAAGGAACCAGCTGGAGAGTGGGCATGAGAGAATTGCAATGCCTTTATTTTTTTATGATGGGGTGGGAGAAAGAACCAGTAGAGATATGACAAAGCCAAAATAGTGGAGGAATAAAATAAATGTCAGGTAGAGACTCAATACACAGGTGCAGGAAGAATCTGGTCATTCTGGAGGACTGTGGTGAAAAGTGACATCAGGGTTCGCATGGCAAAACCATCTTCTTTTTTCTCTAATGAGGACCTGAAAAGTCCTGAGCAGTGATGCATTTATGTTTAGTAATTCAATGGCTTTTTCTTTCCCAGCTGAGAAATAGAGAATTCTCTACTCATTAATTCAGTTGATTTTAACCAAGGTTAGGAATCTGTTAATTTATATAGAGTGGTTGAGTTCTTTTTAGCTTCCTCTGGTCTGCTCATAAGGGTGGAATTTTTTCAATTTAAGCAAATCAGTCTAGGATTCTTGGTTTAGCTACCTCACTGGGAAAGCCTTTGCAAACCTTTCTCTGGTGAGCAGAGGGGTTTGATGGATTAAATGTCAGATTTTAGTTATTGATGTTTATGAAATAAATTGGTGTTCTATAATAATCTTTTCTGGGGGCCAAATGAAGCACAGACATGATAAGAAACAAAATGAAAGTATAGCATTAACATTGAACTACAATCTTGCCACATCTTCACGTATTTTAGAGAGTATTTATGTTTTTCACATTATCCAAAGTAAAGTTCATTGGTCTATTGCAAATTTGTATGACCCACCCTTCTTCTGTGATTAAAGAGAAAAAAAGTTCCAGTAAATAAGATAATTGGATAATTATTATCTATTGCTATGGTGCTAGCAGCACCATCTTTTTTGTCTGTGTGGGATGAGGGGTAAAAATTGTTTAACAACATGTGTTAATATTTATTCTTTTATAATAATACAGCTTTTATTAGAATGGCAAGAAATAGGAAATGGAGCTTCATAAAGGGTCTGTTGGATTCTTGCCAGGGCTCGATAAGTAAAGGGCAGTCATGAACAATTGCCCTCCAAACACATGGCTTTCATGTTTTTTGATACTCCATTCTCTTGATATATTTTTGAATTTTAACTATTACTAAGAATATTTCAGTGTGAAAGCTAGGGTCTTGGGAGTGTCAACTTAAGCTCCTTACGAAGTGACAAGAATTTTAAACTGTCAACTAGACTGTGGGAGACAATACAGAAAATGGTACTTGAATGAGAAGGCAAAGGTACTGTTAAGAAGGATATTTTAGATTAGTAGAACATTTAACCTTAGAGATAAGAGAGAACTTAATCTTCCAGCTTGTAACATATATCAAAAGTTTGAAGGTGACAAACAAAACAGGACCAGAAGCATGGATAAATGGAACAGACTGACAGATCTCAGAGGGGAGAAGGATGAGGAGACTGGAAGAGATTAGCCAAGAACATACATGCATATATGCAGAGCCCATGGACACAGACAACAATGTGGTCAAGGCTGGGGTTGGTCCTGGGTAGAGAGGGGTGAAGGGGAGAAAGCAGGGGACATCTCTAATAGCACCAACAATTTAAAAATTAATAAAAATAAAACATGAAGAAAACTCATAGACACAGACAACTGTATGGTGATTACCAAAGGGAAAAAGTGGTGGGGGTAGGTAAGAGAGGGTCAACGGGGGATAAATGATGATGGAAGGAGACTTGACTTGGGGTGGTGAGCATATAATACAATATACAGCTTATGTTTTATAGAATTGTACATCTGAAACCTATATAATTCAATTAACTAGTGTCACCCCAATAAAATCAATTAAAAATAGTTTGAAGGTATGACACAAAAGTTCCTTGCAATGTAAATAGCACCTTCTTCTCACTGGGTCCTACTTTACCTTTTAGAGGACTATACACATTCCTTTTCTGAAGCTTACTAATCAAAATGTAATATGTAACCGTACAGAGTAGCTTCAAATTTTAAAAAGATGACTTTTAAGTATTTAGCATTCCCTAAGTTAGAGGAATGAGCTGAAATTGTAGAATGACATACATTAAGGATGATATTTTTAAGTCAGAATACCATATTTAATACTATCTTGGTTGAACTTTAATGTCATTTAGTTACTTATATTTTATTCAGAACCTTTCCTAGGCAATTCTCATTGATGTTTCTTGCTGTCCATATCTTACTTCTTTCAGATTTTTTATTTTATACTCTTAATTAGGCTTATTGATACTTGACATATACCAAGTAGAGAATGAGTCCAGTTTCCATCATCGGTCTTTTGGGAACTACTGACATTTAGTTATGTTTTAAGAATGTGTGCTTATGAATTTGTTTTCCTTTTCAAAGTCAGAAGTAATTGGCCAATAGTCTTAATATTTGTAAATTATATTCAGGCGAGCTTTAGAATTTCAGAGGAAGAGAGGACATAAATACTCATTGTGTTTAAACTTAGTTAAATGTTATTATTTATTGATTGTGACTTTAAATAATAGTAAACAATTTGTATTGCTTTTATTAATATAAATTTAAGAATCACCTAATATATTTTCTAAATTTCTTTACCAAACAAAATTTGTAAAGAAAGATACTAAAATAAGTCCTCAAAATAGTAGTATTTTTTGTGATATTACTTTTTACGGTTAAACTGCTTAAAGCTACATTATTTGAAAGCCACACAGTTTTAAAATTCTCTTCTGGTTTAAAATGAAGTTAAAATAGAAAGTTGCTTTGAGTTTTAAAAATACATACCGTGTTTTTCAGACCATAAGATGCACTCCCCTGACCCCAAATTTGGAAGGAATAATGGTTCTTAATGCTGCCGTTGAGTTCTGTTTACATTTACATTGGTGAAATATTACATTATTTATGTTATTAAATATTTTACCACATTGTTTGCTTCAAAAATTTTTTTTCTATTTTCCTCTAAAACCTAGGTGCATCTTATGGTCTGAAAAATACAGTAAATATTTTGTTCAGAGTTTCAGTTTGTTCTCTCCCATCTTTTGTACTTTAAGTTGCTCTTTTGAATTTTAAGATCATCCTGTATGAACACACATTTAGAATGCTTTAATTAAATATTATGTTGCAAATCCATAAATGAGGATGAGATGCCTAGAGGTGTTGTTTTGCTCTGATCTGATAGTAGTAGCTCACTGTCACACACGGGATACATTTTAATAAGTTTTGGTAGTAACCTCAATCATTAAAAAGTCATTTAATATTATTCTTGTTGACAAAAATATTTGATAGAATTAATAAGATTTCTGGCCTATTATAGATGCAACTCAACTCTTTTGGGAATTGTGAAACTTGTAAAATTATCTTGTAAGCATAAATTCTAATAAATGAAATGGATTTCATTACATGATTTTTAAACTCTACATTTTAAATGGCAATTTTAGCCCTTTTAATATTAAATATAACTCATAAAATAGAGGTGGGAAGATTGCATTTCCAATAAGAAATACAACGAGATGAAGAATAGAAATACAAATGTAAGTTGTGAATATTAATAAATCTGTAATATGCTACCATGCAAGTAGTTCCCCATATTTCACTACATTATGCGCCTTTCTCTCAAGTTGTTTCCTATTTTAACACAAGCGCACTGAAATATATGACACTGAAGCCATGAAGTTTTCTTAGTCGTTTGAAAGATGTGCTTTCCTCAATTTACAGTAGTCAAGTGCTGGAAACAACCTAAGTGCCCATCAGTAAATGAACGGATCAAGAAACTGTGGTACATGTACACTAGGGAATACTACACAGCAGAGAGAACGAAGGAGCTCCTACCTTTTGCAACAGCATGGATGGATCTGAAGAGCATTATACTAAGTGAAATAAGCCAGGTGGTGAAAGACAAGTACCATACGATCTCACCTGTAAGTGGAACCTAATCAACAAAACAAACAAGCAAGCAAAATACAACCAGAGACGTTGAAATTAAGAACAAACTGATAGTAACTAGAGTTGGGGAGTGGGAGGGGATAATGGTGGGGGGAGAGGAAAGGGTTTTGAGGAACATGTATAAGGGACACATGGACCAAACCAAAGTGGTGGGAAGTGGGGATGGCTGGGGTAGGGGGAGTGGTTGGAGGAAAATGGAGATAACTGTACTTGAACAACAATAAAAAAAAGTTAAAAAATAAATTAAAAAAAGAAAAATGTGCTTTTCTTTCCAGAGCTAGTATGCATTTAGTGAAGGCAAAAATTATATTAGAAAGCCCAATTCAGTCAAATTTGTATGCATGTGGTATTATGTGGGAGGAAAAGTAGCAATTAAGGATTTATTTCAATGAATTAGAATGCACTGTGGAAACAAGCTGAATTTTTAAATATTAAACTTTCCTTAAATACTCATTAAGTAGAACACTGTATTTTCTAGTCCATTTGATATATCTCCATGAATGTTTTCATATATCATAGAGAAAAGTCTGGAAATCATTTAGTCATTCATTCCACAAATATTTATTTACAACCAATCACTTTATGATGCCTGGAGATATACAATAGATAAAGTAAATGAAATAGTCCTGCCCACACAGGGTACACACAATACTGAAGTGAGACTAACAATTAAAGATTTATATGTGTGTTTATATTATACATATGTATGTATTTGTATATATATTTATAAATAAAATATATAGATCATTAAATATTATGAATATAAATAACATAATGTTTGTCTTTCCCCCTAAATTTGTATGTTGAGCCCTAATCCCCAATGTGAGGGTATTTGGAGGTGGGACCTTTGAGAGGTAATTCAATTTAGATGAGAATGGAGTCCTATGATGGAATGGGATTTGTGTCCTTATACGAAGACGAAAAGAGACAGGAGTCTCTCTCTCTCTCTCTCTCTCTCTCTCTCTCTCTCTCTCTCTCTCTCTCTCTCTCCTGCACTCCTCTACTTCCCCTGCCATTTAGGATGCAGGAAAAAGGTGGCCATCTGAAAGCTAGGAAGAGGATTCTTACCAGGAACCAAAATAGTTGGCATCTTGATCTTAGACTTCCAAATCTTCAGAATGTGAGAAAAAAATTCTATTGTTATTATTTTTACTGCCACCCAGTCTGTGATGTATTTTGTTGTAGCAAAACAAAATACACTAATGACAGAATGACAGAATAAATACCTGAATTGACTAAGACAGAATGGGAGTGAAAAATGTTATGGAGATCTGGGAAGGCCTAACTAAAAAGATGATGTTTAAGCACACTTTAGAAGTTCAGGGAGTGAGTCGTTATCTTTGAGCAGAGTGTTCTATGCACAGGGAACCACAATACGAGGGCCTGGAGAGGGAAGATGCCTGGCTGGGTCCCAGAGCAGCAGAAGGCCAGAGTGACTGGAACAGTGAGAGCAAGCACAGGAGTATTAATAAATGAGTTCAAAGAAATAAATAGTGGCCTAACTTGCGTACGAAATGAAAGGACATTTTAAGAAACTTGCCTTTTGCTCTGAGTGAGATGAAAAGCTATTGGAGGGTTATGAGCAAAAGAAGGAAATGCTTTGAATTAAGTTTTAATAAGATCATTGTAGCTCTGTGGGGAACATATTGGCAGAGTTGGAACAAGAGAGAGAGAAAAAAGGGAAACCAGTACATGATAGTGGCTTTGATAAGTGATAGCAATAGAGGCTGTAAGAAAGAATTGAATTGTGGCTATTATATTTTTGTAACAGGCTGGTAGATAGGATGTAGCCCTTGAGAGTAAATGAGGAATAAGAGATTACTCTAAATTTATTTCTGTAGGCAACTGGATGGAAGTAGCTCCCATGACCTGAAATGGGGATGTGTACAGGACACAGGCTTTGGGGAAAAGATCAGTAGGATTTTTAAGGAGATACTAAACTTGAGATACTTACTGGGCAACCAATTCTACATCTCTAATAGGTCATTGAATAGAGAATTATGAAGTGCAGGGGAGGGCTAAGAGGCATGTGGGTGATATTTAAAACAGAAGATAGATTGTAATCCCTAAATAAATGGTTATCAATAGAGAAGTCCAGGACAGCACTCTGAAGACACTTCAGTATTGAGTGGCTAGGGATCAAATCACCAAAAAAGATGGAGTGGCCAGTGAGGAGGCAGGAAAGACAGGTGAGTGTAATATCTATTTCTGACCTCTCTCTTTGTTGCAGTTGTCTACATGTCTATACATTTTCCGAAACCATAATGCTTTTCATGATATCTTCCTACTTAGTCTTAAACCAATTAGTTTGAGACCTCCAATTTCATTTTATTTTTCAGAATTGCTTGGCTCTCCCAGTTCTTTTTCTTTTTCACATACATTATAAAATCAGCTTTTGTTTCCTTCAAAAACTTGTTTGAATTTCAACCAGAATTTTATTTTATTTCTTGATAAATTATGAAAGAACTACATCTTTATTATATTGAGTCTACCACTTCATGAACATGTATATTTTACTGTTTATTGAGACCTGTTTTGATATCTTTCATCGATGTTTTCTAGTTTTCAAATAAAGATTTTACATGTATTTTTTTAGATTTATACTTAATTAGTTCATGTTTTTAAGGCTATTATGGATAGTTTTTTCAAATTCCAAATGTATATTACTGCATATTATATATTTTTGTTAATTTCTTTGAATTTTTTTAAAGTAGACAATAGTATTGTCTGTGAAAAAGATGATTTTGTTTTGTCCTTTCCAATTTGGATGTCTTTATTTTTCTTGTTTTACTAATTGTGCTCACTAAGACTTTCAGTCCTATGTTGAATAGGAATGATTGAAACAGATACATTTGTTAAATATCATTGTCTTACTTCTGATTTTTTTTTGGAGGGGTGCAAAGGGAGTTATTCAGACTTAACATGATTAACTATTAGGTTTATTGTAGTTTTTCCAAAGATGTCCTTATTAGGTTGAAGCAGGTCCCTTCTATTTCTAGCTTGCTGAGAGATTTTATTTTAAATAGATATTATATATTTTTCAGAAGTGTTTTATGCATCTTTTGAGATGATCATATAGTTTTTCTTTGATATTCTGTTGACATAGGGTACTACATTGATTGATTTTTAAATGTTGAACCAATCTTGCATTCTGGGATAAAACAGCCTGGTCATGATGTATGATCATTTTTGTACATCGCTGGATTAGATTTGCTAATTAGTTGAAACATTTGCATCTACCTTCATGGGGATAGTGTGCAGATTTCTTTTCTTCTCTTTCCCCCAGTGTCTTTATCTGGATTCTATAGTTGGTTAATGCTTGCCTCAGTAGATAAGTGGGGAAGTATTTTGTCTTCTATTTTCTGGAATTATGTGTATTTTGTCATGTCATTTTTAACTGTTTAGTAGCATTCATCAGTGAAGCCATTTTGGTGTTTTCTTTGTGGGAAAGATTTAAATTATGAATTAAATTTTAATAGTCAAAGCTTGATCTTTGGCAGTTTTCATCTTTTAGTGAGTCAGTCCATTTAATGTAGTTTATCAAATTTAATAGCATGGGGTTATTTATAAAATTTCCTATTATTTTTTTAATATATGTTTTATATTAAAACTTATTTCACTTCTGATATTGATAATGTGTGTTTTCTGTTTTTCTTAAAAAAGTATCACTATAGATTATTCATAAATAATATTTGTATCAAAGAACCAAATTTAATTTTCTTTGATTATCTCTATTGTTTTCTATATTCTATTAAGTGAATCTTGACTTATTTTAATTTATTATTCTTGTTTTAGATTTAATTTACTCCTTTTTTTTTTAGGTTGTAAACTTAGATCATTGATTGGAGAACTTTCTTTTCAATGATCAGCATTTCTTTCTAATGCCACCTTAGTTTGACTGATCATGTCTTGATATGCTGTACTATCATTTTAAATTCTTTCAGAATATTTTCTATTTTTCTTGTGTTTTTTTTTTGACCCATAGGTTAGTTAAAAACATGTCATTTCAAAAATTTGGGGGATTTTTGAGATATTATTTTGTTATTGATTTTTAGCTTCTAAATTTCATTATATTTAAGGAACCTATTTGGTATAATGTCAAATTTTTAAAATTTGTTGAAATATGTTTTATAGTTCAGAATATGGTTTATATGGGTGCATGTGCAGTTGCAAAAATGTATATTCACTCACTTTTACTCACTTTCATTATTCTGGTACTCTTTATTTCTTTGTGTAGACCCATTTACATCTAATATCATACTCCTTCCTGGAGAAATTCCTTTAAATTGTGTTTCATAGAAAGTCTAAGTTTTTGTTGGTGTGTAAGTCTTTTTTTAACCTCCAGTTATGAAGGATATTTTTGATGACTATAAAATTATAGGCTGATTTTTGTCTTTCAGTCCATTAAAGTGTCAATCATTTATCTTTGAGCTTATATAATTTTGGTAGAGATGTGTCTTCAAAATAGTTTACTTGTTCCTTTGTATGTGCTGTTTCTTCTGTCCACCTCATAGCACTCTTTAGATTTTCTTTTTGTTTTTGTTGCCAACAGTTTGATTATGATGTGTCTAGGAAAGTGTGTGTGTGTGTGTGTGTGTGTGCGCGCGCGCTCCTGTGTATAATATCTATCCAGCTTTTCTTAAGGTTCACAGAATTGTAGTTAATTTTCTCAGGTATTACTTTTCAATTATTTCTTGTCTGTTTTCTCTCTTCTCCTTATAAGTTTTCCATTATATTAGACTAATTATAGTCTCACGTTGCATGGATTCTCTATTTGTCTTATTCATTCTTTTTGTTTTTCTCAGTATTTCAGGGTTTTACTTTGTATTATATTTAAGTTAACTGACTCTTGCTTTTCTGTGTTTACTATTAAGTCCAACAAAGTTATTCTTCATCTCTATTATATTTTTTTGTAGTTTTGAATTTGATTGTTTAATAGTTTCCATATATCTGCTGCATTTTCCCTCTTTTCATGAATGTTGGCAATCTTTTCCACTAGATTCTTTGATATATTTATCATTATTTTAATTACTTTATTTTTTCATTAGGCTTTAACTTCTTTGCCAGTTCTAATGTGAAAGTCATCTTTATATCTGTATCTGTTGACTGTCTTATGCCTTGATGATGAGCTATTTTCTCTTGCTTTTGGTATATTTCTCCATTTTTTATTAACTTAGACTATATATAGAAGAAAAGTATAAACTTAAATATTAAATATTTATGCCTTGAAATAGGCATATCTCATCTTCTCTCATGCTATGAATATGGAATAGTAGATTAATCAAGTCAGCAATTGATCTGGGTTTGGGCTCTATTGTTGCTATAGTTACTATGCTGTAGTTAGCTGCTGACCTCACATTTTTTCTGCAGCAATGTCCTGCTAATTTGTGTTTAGTGTGGAGCCTGAGGTGCTAGAGGGAGAGGTTTTCTTGGTGGTTCTTTTTCACTCTCAGTTTTGATGCAGCGATTTCTAAATTCCTGAGCAACAGAGGACTCTTTCCACATTCTAGCTCTTTGCCCAGCAATATACTGGTGTGAGTGTTATTCAGTGTTGGACTTGTCACGAGAACAAGTAGATACTTTTGATTCTCTTGTTCCCGTATCAGGCAGGCTATGTGCTTCTGGGTCTTGAGGGTGACAGTTTCTCAGTGTTTCTGTGCTTCCTCAGCATGACAACCACACCCTGCCTTGTATCTACAGGAACAGAGTGGGTGCATGCTGGTCTTAGGAAAGAGTTGGTGCAGATATTTGTAACATCCTGGGCCTAAGCAGATTTCTTGTCCCTTCCTCAAAAATAGGTCTTTGCTTCTACTCTTTTCCTGAAGCAATGTACCTTTTCCTGGAAGAACTGACAAGAGAGTTTTCTATTTCTCCCCAGTAGTAGGCTGATTTTGCTTGTGACTAGGTATAATGTAGGTGGTGAAGGATGAGCCAGAGGATTATCAAGTTCCTCCCACCACACAAGACAGGTAATTTTTGCTTCTATCCATTGATTAACTGCAGTTTACCTTTGCCTGGGCCTGGAATGTGCAAGCATTTTCTGCCCTTCCTCCGGCACCTTAAACTTATTAGTACCTATGAAAGAAAAGTGTAGGGAAGAAGATGGGGTTTTGTTTGTGCACCACCAGGATTCTCTCTCAGTTTTTCCCCTGTCCCTGATCTCTCTTGTGAGTACCAGGTGGGAGTCAGAAGAAAACAGCTTACAGTGAGTGCAGTCTCAGCTTGTATCTAAGGGTTTGAGGGATGCTAGCTCTTACCTGGTCTTTAAGAACTTGTTAATATTGTATCTACTTGCTTCTAACCCACTCTAATGATGGAAGTTCTTCCTCTTGTGCTCTGCCAAGGTGCGTTATTCCATACATATCATCTCTCCTCATGGAGGCTCTTTAATCTGATATTTAGTTCACCTGGTTGCCTTGTAAACATAGCTTTTAAATGGGCTCCAGTAAAGTTATGAATTTGTAGATTATTTAGCTTTTCCTCATCATTAGGGTGCAAGTAATGTTCTCTTGTGACTTTCCACAGCTTACTTGGATGTCTATAGTCCTTTCAAATGTGCATTGAGGTTCCTACCTTTCCAAGTAGTTTTAAAAGAAAGAATATCCTGTGCAAATCCATCATGGATTTGCAACATGGTGTTTATTGACGAGTTGAGAAGTACAGTTTTATTGGAATACTGATGGGTCAAAGTTGATTAGGTAGTGGTTCAAAACAGAAAGAAGGAAGAAGAGCAGTTGAAGACCATGAATTTAAATAACTCTTGAGGATTTTTTTCACAGAAAAGGCCAGGTGGGGGAAATTTGGTAGCTGGGGATATGACTGACTAGGCATAGTCCGTTGGCGTCTGCTTGGAACATCGAGAATTTCTCTACAGAAAGAGGAGGTAAAACAGAGTATATTGGCACCAACACTGGTAGATGAGAAGATGTGGTAGGGGAAACTTGTAGAGGTTCTTTTGTGATTGATTCAGGTTCCCAGTACCTAAGGTAGCTAAGCATCCTGTGAGAATGAGAATGCAGAAGGGAGGGTTTAAGGTTTGAGACTAGCTACAAAAGGGTGAATGAATAATCTAAGGTATTGGGAATATGAATGGACTAGGATTTGCATATAGATTTTCTACAGCCAAAAGAAAAATAAGCAGAAACAACAATGATAAACTTTTCCTTATTTTTTGTGACTTTCCATCTATTATCCTGACACAAAAATAATTTCATTGAAGTAGTCATTTTTGTACCATGAAATATAACACAAGTAATTGAAAAGTTATAATAAAGTAAATTATCTACTTATTTTGACCATAAGGAAAAAACTTCAGAGAGGTTTATGATTCTGGCTTTTTAATGTTATGTAAGTATTGCCCTAGTAAGACAATTCCCTCTGGCGCTAATGGTACAAATTATCTAATGAATGTGGAAACAGGAAATGGTTATGTTTATTGGCTTAAACCCCTTCTTGGCACTTTCAAATAGTACACTTAACTACTGTTAATGGGAAACCTTTAGCAAATTCCCCAAATGGATTGTGACACTTCTGGAACCACATTGTAACATTTTTTTCTTAGAGGACTCAAAGGTGATAATTTTCTTAAGCATAGTGCAGCAAGGTCAATATGACCTTTTCTAATATATTGATTGAAATGCGTATCTGAACTGAGGGAGAAGGAGTAACACCCACACATCATCTGCTTGGAGGCCTTCTGTTTAGGCCTTCCTATTATTATTTTTTATGTGTGGGAAATCAATGTGTTTAAGTAGATTGGTAGACAAATGAATATTGTAATTGTACTTCATCACGAGTTTCAAATTTTGATCTAGGAAAAAGTAATAAAAGAATCACAATACTCCTGGAACATTCACTTAATGCTCCCTAAAATTTTGAGCTGTGAGTTATATATATGTCTGGCGGGGGAGGGGGCACCCCTGTGTTATCATCTTCCAAGACATCAAGTAAAAAATTCAGGGAATTATTTATATAATTAAAGATAACAGTCTGAGAATGCCAGTCAGCTAGTCTGTTTCTCTGTGCGTCCCACCTTCCCCACGCAGCTTTCAGTCATGGCCTCCAGAAATGCTCACATCGGAAAACCCGCCCCGGTCTTCCAGGCCACTGCCATGGTGTATGGCGCCTTCAAAGAGGTGAGGCTTTCTGACTACAGAAGTAAATACATTGTCCTCTTTTTCTACCCATTGGACTTCACTTTTCTTGCAGCATGGAGATCATCGCTTTCGGTGAGCATGCCAAGGATTTTCGCAAGTTGGGCTGCGAGGTGCTGTGGGTCTCCGTAGACTCTGTAGACTCTGTAGACTCCTGGCTTGGACTAACACCCCCCAGCTTGGGCCCTCTGACTATTCCCCTGCTGGTTGTTGTAACCAGAAGCTTGTCCCATGATTATGGTGTGCTGAAGAAAGACGAGCGGATTGCCTACAGGGGCCTTTTTATCATTGATGACAACAGTGTCCTTCGCCAGATCACTCTTGATGATTTGCCTGTGGGGCACTCAGTGGATGAGACTCTTCAGCTGGTCCAGGCCTTTCAGTACACAGATGAGCATGGGGAAGTCTGTCCCGCTGGCTGGAAGCCAGGCAGTGACACAATCAACCCCAATGTGGATGACAGCAAGGAATACTTCTCCAAACACAACGAGGCTGACAAACAGGCACCAAGCTTAGACTCTTGGGCCCTACCTGAGTGCCCCATGCTGGCCTAGGAAAGGCCAGATCTGCGCCTTCGTATTCCACAGTCTATGACCTGAAAGGGCTAGTCATAGGCTTTTTCATATTCCTAGCTGAGTGGTGAATGGTGACCATCCCTGGAGCTGCCCAACCAGGCATAGGCCTAGAAGTGACCAATAAAGTATTAGGGACCCCCCAAAAAAATAATAACAACAACGTTCAAGGCAATGCCTGGAAGTATCTAGAATAATGTGGATATTGCTTAACATAGTATTTGTTAGGGAAAAGGGACTGAGACCTTGATTATTTCTTTATCTCATTGACTTGATATTTTCATCTTTAAAAAGAATTAAGGTCAGGTGTTTTATAGACAAGGGAATGTAAAATGCCAAGTTTGGCAAAACCTGGAACAACTATGCAAAGATAAATAGTTCAGTTCTTTTAATGTGTGAATACCTTGAAAAAATAACTTGTCAAAGAGTCAATAATTTGAAAACTTCAGCAAACATTTGAGTTGCAGTGATCTTTGTATCACAACTGAGTTTCTCCTTGATTTAATCTCATCAGGCCCTTTGTGAGGAATGCATAAGATCACTCTGTGGAGCTGACCTCCACACCCTGACCTTAACTCTCTCCGCATATTATGCTCTGCTGTTTCTTTCCTGGTGGTCGGCCTAATTTAGTCACTTGTCAATCTCTTGATGTTAGCATTTTGCGCTCTCATTTCATTATTCTTCATTCATACTATGGATTGAATGTTTGCGTCTCTCAAAAACTTATTTGCTGAAGCCCTAATGTCATTGTATTTGGAGCTGGGGCATTTGGGGTACCTCCTCCATTGTCAGGAGGGCAGAGCTCTCATGATAGGATTTATGTCTTTGTTAGAAGAGGAAAAGAGCTAGCTGTCTCTCTGACATGTGAGGATATTAAGAAGAAGAAGATGGTCTATAAACCCTTGCCAAGAACCCACCCATGCTGGCACCCAGACTACAGAACTCTTTGAGAAATAAATGTTTTTGTTGAAGAAACCCAATCTATGGGATTTTGTTACAGTAGCTGGAATGAAGTTTCTGGAGAACTCTGAACCCCTATCTTCTTGAACCTCTTACTACTCTAGAATATGACATGCATATATCATTCATGCATGACACTTTCCTCTTTAACTTTCTTTTATTTGAGGAGCCTACCTAGTACCCTTACTGAATGAAAGATCACATTATAAAGTTGATTTCCATATCTATTGGTAGTTAATGCTCAGAATTAAGTTCTTCTCTGGGATAGACAGTGACTAAAGACTGGAATTATTGTTTCTGCTAAAGTGGGCAAAAACGTTGTTTTTGGACACTTCAGGTCTTACGTTCTACACATTATTATTGACTAACCTCTTTGAACCTGACTTGCTTTCTGTGCTCTAATTCCTCTGTGTTCCAAGGGTTTGTCTTTGATCAGTGCTTGCGCAGACATGTTACAACTCATCTGATTCTCTCACGCAGTTTTGAACCTAAACTTGAATCTCCTCATTTGGATTGGCCCAGCTTGGCTTCATTTAAGAAACATGCCAACAACCTCTTCTAGAAGCTGCAGACTTAGAGGCATGTCTACCAGGATTTTGAACATAGATACACAACTTCTTTCAGATTTGTATTCCCTAAATCTTTAGTGTTATTAATTTGAAAATCTTTAGATTAATACATATCTGGATTAAATTCTAGATCTGCCACTTCAGAGCTGTTGCCTTGGGCAAGTTGCTAACATTCTCTGGGCCTCAATCCCATCTTCTGTAAATGTTTTGTTTGTGATTAGGATTTTGAGGAATAAGTAAGATATTTATGTGAGGTTCTCAGTAGTGTGTGCTATATTATGTGCACAGTAAGAGCACAATACATATTAATAATTAATATTTTGTATGGGTTTTAATAACTAATGCTGTGATGATAATATTATAATAATGAAAATTAATGATAAAATATTGCAGCAAGCAAGGTGTAGTAGGTATTAGTTATCCACTAATATTTGGTTTTCTTCTCATTCATGGTGTACTGGAAGATTAAAATTCCCAGTTACTTGGAGTCAAGCATGGAACTTACTTTTGGTTAATGAAACATTTAAGACTTGGTATGTGACTGTTCATTATTCTCCCACTTCTTCCTCTTCCTGCCTTGGTTATTGTGGAATCACATACTGATAAGGCTGGGCCAACATATGGAGGGTTGCAGCCCTAGAAAATTTAAGCCATTTAGATTTCAATATTATTACTAAAGTATAATTATCTTACTGTAACTGATTCACAAAGTCTCTGAAGAAAAAATTGCTATCATAGTGATTATTTCTTGGGTGAGCTTGACTGTATGGAAAGTTTCGAATTTTAGCAGTGTGATCAGAGAAACTAACTCTAGCAGAGGCCAGCAGAATAGAGAGGCAGGCCAGGCACAGCCACCACCTCAGTTTTGGATAGAATACTGTCCAGCCACTGGAGGTATGAAGACAAGGTCCAACTCCCAGGAAGGACTCCCAGGAAGCCTGTAAGATTTAACTGCTATAGAAAAGGATTCAGTAAAGAAGTCCAGCCCCAGAAATATAACCAGAATAATAGAAAATTTAGGCAAAGACCTAACCATTGAACCTGGTAAATAAGGTAGATTAGGGGCAGAGAGGCAGAGTTGAACAGAGTGGAAAAAAGAGAAATCCTGTTTGTACTATCATTTGAAATGAGATACTAAAGGTGTTACATTGTGTTTTTAAAACTTTACACTTGAAGTATTAGACAAATGAAAACAAAATTGCCTGAAGAAGTAGTCATACAATTAAATTGTCATAAACTAAATCTAGTATAGATTTCACTTCTGGAATTTCATTAGGACTTGATAAAATTTTAGTATTTAAAAATACTGTAATATAATAATTATACATGAAATGGTATAGATTAAAAGGTGGAAACTAAACGCCAATAAATGATCATGTGAAAAAATGATTAATTTTATATTAAAGTTATGCAGGAAGTTTGAAGAAAAAGAATGCTTAGTATGTTTACTTGTCTCTCAGGAAGAATAAACAGTTAAAGGAAACTATGTTATTTAAAGGTTTACTAAGCTGTGGCAAGAATATTATCAGTAAAGAATGGCTACCTATTATATGGGAATGCTAGCCTCTTTCAAATTTCTTATAAATAGCTCCAGCCTTGCTCACCTGTTGGGCCCACTGACTTTTCTTCCCCTTTGTGCTCTGGTTCTTTGTGGACAAATATGATGTCTATTCTTTCAATGGTTGCTCAAGGAAGCTTTACAGCTGCTGCTGCCCATTGGTATAATTGCCGAGGTTGCCTGTAGCCAATGTTAGGATGACTGATTATAGCGGGTTCGCAGGGAGAAAAAGTCTCAAAATAACTTTGCTAAAAGAAAATACATGTTTAGTTGTTTTCCTTATAAAAACAGTATAGGGATGGTTGAGTGGCTTCATGGCCATCAGGGACCTAGGTTTCCTCTGGGACTAAGCTTCATCATTTTAGTCGGCCTGCATTTTTTTCTTTTTCCTTTTATATTGTTGTTCAATTATAGTTGTCCCAGTTTTCTCCCCATTGCTCTCCCCTACCCACCCACCCTCTGTGCCCCGCTCCCTCAGTCAGCCCGACCCTGTTGTCCATTACTGTGGGTCCTTTATACATGTTCCTTCAGAGACCCTTCCCCGTCTTTCCCCTATTTTCTCTGTTCCCTTTCCTCTCTGGTCACTGTCAGTCTGTTCCTTATTGCAACGTCTCTGGTTCTGTTTTGCTCACTTGTTTTTTTGTTTATTAGGTTCCACTTATAGATGAGATCATATGGTATTTGTCATTTGCTGCCTGGCTTATTTCACTTACATAATACTCTCCAGTTCCACTCATGCTGTTGCAAAGGGTAGGAGTTCCTTTTTTTTTCTACTGTGTAGTATTCCATAGTGTAAATGTACCACAATTTTTGACCCACTCATTTACTGATGGACACTTAGGCTGTTTCCAGCACTTGGTTATCGTAAATAATGCTGCTATGAACATTGGGGTGCATAGGTTCTTTTGAATTGGTGTTTCAGGATTCTTAGGGTATAATTCCAGCTGTGGGATCACTGGATCTAAAGGCAGTTTCATTTTTAGTTTTTTGAGGAAATTCCATAGGTCATCTCCTTTGTTGCAGGCCATGAGTAGAAAGAAATGCAGAAGGGAAAAAAAAGGTTTCTCCCCTCTTATCAGCTCCCATGTAAATGGATTTCCAGGAAGGTCCACATAGCATTTCTACTACCATTTTATTGGGTTGACTTAGCCACATCACCATGCCTAGCTACAAGGGAAGCTAGAAAATGCAGAACTAATTTTAGGCAGCAAATTGGATTCTTTATTTCTCTGCTACTGAACAAACAAAGAATATATATTAGAAGACAGTTAGCTTTCTTTGTCATAACTACCAAAGTCACTGGCACAGTGTTATTGAAAAATTTTTATTTCAATGTCCCATTGAGTTCTTTTCTTCCTAAATCAAAATATTTTTTAATCAGAAAAATACATGTTCATTGTATATAGCCCATGGCACAAATCTATGAAAAGAAGAATATCAAACTATGAAGAAACAACACTACTGACATTTTGGGGTATAACCTCTCAGTATTTCACATATATTAATTCACTTATATAGCTATGTACATAAATTAATGAATATGCATATATGTAGTACATATGCACAAGTACACATATACATAAAATACATATGTAATTGGACCATGTATTACTTTATAAACTTTTTAACTTGTAACATTTCCTTATATCAATAATATTTTTTGAAAACAGGATTTAAAGTTTTTTATTACTCTCTAGTATTTTATCACATCAAAGAGTAACCTTGAATAATTTAAATGATACCCAAATATTGTGTAAATATATTATACCTGAGTTTTCAGTATCTTACTTATATGATGTAGGAGGTCATTTTGCATGGTGTGGGCCCAGTTCCCACTCAGAGATGCACAGGACCCACACCCACGGATAGGTTCTCCTGTGGGGAATCAGGCCTGCAATGTACCTAGGCCTCTATGAGTCTTGCTTTTTGCTAAAACTCCCTCACCCTGATCTCAGTTCTTTTACTGCAAAGGAACTTCCTAAAATCCATGCTAAACCTTCCAAGGATGAGTATAACTGGTTCAACCACTTTTGACTTTTCATTTGCAAATATCCCTCTTCTGTGATGTGATTAGCGGCATTGGCTCCTTTGTTTTCTGTAAAAGATAACCACCTAAAGTGAACCTGTGCATAGTTAATGAGGGCCTTTATGTAAGGGCGGGGGAGGGACCCAATAAAGGCCTGATATGGCAGAGGCTGCAGCTTTTGCTCCCCTTGAGAGAAAAGCCATGCTGTCCCTTTTCCTCCGCTGGACTCCGTTGTCTGTGTGAATGTCTCATTTCATCCATAATGATGTGGACACTGTGGGCTGGTGTCTGTATCAGTGTTATGATGAAATTGTGTTTTTGTTTGGATCCATTTTGGATTAATTAGTTAGTATAAATTGTTAGAAATAGAACTGTTTAGTAAAAGGTTTTTTATTTTGACAATTCAATATTATATGTCACATATATGTTTATATTTAGATATTTTATAACTAAAAGCATTTATAAAACTAAATCTAAAGCAAAATCTACATTAGGCAACATCCTGTGAAACTAAAGGAGTTTACACAGGCATTTTTAAGGGTACTTTACAGTATTTGTGTTTATAAGTTTGCCTAAAAAACAACACACACAGAATAAAAGACTTTTAGCAGACACTTCTAGCATTGCTACCTTTCCTAACATATGAGGCGTGAATGTTATCTTGCTAATGTTTCCTTTTGATGTTTGCAGTTAACAAGATATTTCCTTTTTTGACTCATTTGGTGGGCACTGTTCTTAGCATGTGAGAAGACACCATTTTTCTGCCTTGAATTCAAACCGGTAAGTGTAATTGCCTTCAGGTTGATTGAATGGGGAATGCCAAAGACCAAGATACTCTATTTATAACCAGTTCAGACTCTCTCTTAAGATACTTAAAAGCAAGACTAAACTTAGAAAAGTTGGATATTTTAGAGTAGTCTGCTTATGATTATTTTTGGTATATGTTATACATCCTTTTACTTAATAACTTAAAGAAAGCTAATCACCCAGGGACCATCAGAATAGTTTAGTTATTCATAGGAGGACTGAAACCCTTGAAGTCCTTCCATCTGAAATGGAACACTGAACATGTATATTTGACTGGCAGGGGCATGAAATAAATTTTTAAGATGTGATTGTTAATGTGGACAAGGGGAGAAAAAATTGCTCAACAATTATAATTAGAGATTTGCATTTGGGAAGAAATCTTTCAGATTTGCTTAGTATTCCCTCAGCTTGATTTCATTTCAAACAAGCAATTTAACAAATCTCATTCTTGATATTTAAACTCGTTTTCATGGCTTGGAATATAGAACATTAACTCTAGTAATCATATCATTTTTTTTTTCCAAACTTAACATTATACTAAAATTTCTAGTTAGGCCACTTGCACTTAAAGATGCAATGCACTTTTATTTTAAAGATACTACTAGTACAAGATTTGTATGTTATATGTAGAAACAACATATAAATCCTTCATGCATGTTGTTTCTAATTCTCACAACAAATCTGCAAGAGAAGAATTATCACTACTCCTTTATAAATAAGAAAACTGAGTTTCTGAGAGGATAGACATTAGTGTCAGGTCTAATAGCTACTAAGTGCCAGAGGAGAAGAGGCACTTTGTGCACATGGGCCAAAGGCACCAGGATGGGTTTTAAGGCAGGCATTGGCTCTTGAATGCAGAAGAGCAAAATGAAAGGTGCTACTGCATGGAATGGCTCTGTGGAAAAAAGACATGAAGATTTAAAAAAATAATACATCAAAGTATTGCCTGTTAAGTTTGCTTTTTAAAATTTAAAATAAACACCCAGTGAAAAGTGGGAAGTTTCAGTATCAAATGTTAATCAATACATATACTACTATGATTGAAAAGGACATCTAACATCTTGAATTTCTGAAAATTTTAGAGTCTTAAGTGTTTATTATGATTTGTCCTATCTGTAAAATAGAGAAAGACATGTTCTGAGTTAACTAATGAAATAAGTGGTTAGTTTGCTTCTGAGGGACTCATGATACTTCAGGTTTATAACAGTGTCAGCAGCACAGCATCAACTTAACACTTATTGAAGGCTCCAAATGTATTGAGTGCTAAGTAGATGGGAACTTAGAAGGAATACCTTGAGTGAGATGGGGATATAAATAGAATTACAGTTTCATGTAGGGTTTTTATTCATTTATAATGTTCAAATGCTTATTGGATATGCAAATGTAGGATAATGTTTAAAGAGTCTAATATGTTTAGCTTTTGAGGCAACACAGCTTAATGCTTATGGTTTCCTGAACAAGATTTCTCAATGCAAATTCTGAAACCTGAATCAGCCATTTACCAGTAGTGTGTTCTTTATGAAAGCTTAACCCCTCTGTGCTTCAGCTTTCTTGTCTTTAAAATGAAGGTAATGCCAGTATCTTTATCACAGAGGTTTTATGAGGATTATATGTGCTAATATATTTAGAACATTACAATACTTTACAATGTACAATGAGTGCTATGTGAGTGTTGTATACTTCTTTTAAAGCAAGTATACAAGGTAAACAATAGCTTTTCATGACACATAATTTTGAAAATGCAATCTCACAATTTTGTCAGATTCTTTAGTGCCAAGGAGGTGCCATGATAAGCTTCTGTGGTGGTACAATTGAGTTAAACAGAAGCTAATTCATTTTAATACAATTTTGGAGGGATTAGAGGTCTTTAAGATTGTGTAGTACTGGTTTTCCATCTCAGCTATGGTTCTTAAGTCAAAGAGGAAGCTGGATAAGATTGAAATGGTGTTTTAGAATACAAGAACAAAGAATATACCTTAAATAATTCCAGAGAAAGAGAACATAAGAATTCAAACTGCATCTGCCTTCTCAACTGTGCTGAGGATGAGAATGCCAGTTTTGAAAATTTGAAGGGAAATTATTTTAACTTAGAACTTTATATTCGACCTTTCAATCAATTGTGAAAGAAGATAATATTTTCAGATAGTCAAAGGCTCAGAAAGTTTACCTCCTATGCTTCCTAAATCTCAACTAAGAAGTTACTTAAAGATGGGCCACAGAAAAATGAGGAGCATATCAAGAAAGAACACCACATGGCCACTAGGAAAGTGTTGATCTCACTCTGGAGAGTAAGGAGGCAGCTAGGCAACGTGTCCCAGGAGTCATTGGTGCAGGTTGAGAAGGAGGATAGTGGACTAGAAGGGAGGAACTAAGAAGAAGAGTTTAAAGAAATTTGGTAATGTTGTTGAAGGACTGGATATGTTAAGATAGCCTGCATAAGGAAAAGAAGGAGGTAATTAGGAAAAACTTGAAAAATCTGTTCAGTGCTCTATTGGTCCTAGGACAACATCCAGTCTTTTTATTTTCTGTTACTTCTCTCTTAATTATGTCATCAACTTCTATGATATGTATCTTCCTGTGACTCACAAAGTCAATGAAGTAAAAATTAGTATCATAGATAATTGTTTCTTGGATAAGTGTGCCCACAAGGAAAGTTAGAATCTCAGCAGTGGTCAAGGGAACTAACTCTAGGAGTGAATACCTTCCCTGAAATAAAGCTTTCCAACTCCTCATTTTTATGTACTGGGAGTGGGGTGGGGGTAGATTGATCATATTCTCCGTCACTGAACTTAGAATAGTTGTATCGGTTCTCACTCACACTGGGCTAGGCCAAACTCTGTGTGCAGCAGCTGCAGCAGCGAACAACTACAGAGACAAGATTAGACAAGACTAATAGAATGGTAAAGAGAATTGCCTGCTAATGGTATGACAGACTGTCTGGTTAGTGCTTTTGTTCAGGACAGAACAATTTTTCTAACCCACATCAGGCAACCATTTTATTGCACAAGGCAGACTCTGCCATCAGAATGAACCAAGGCTTTGTTTTAGATATGTGTTTTTCCTTGAGCTGTGTTCTAGATATGATGCTGTACCTCATGCTACCATACATGCTTCCATTTTTATACTGTGATCTTGTTGGCATTATGTATTACTTTTAAATTGTAGTTTGATTAAATTTTATTTAAGCTAAAAATGTGAACTATATACATTATTGTATTCGGACTATAAATAATGATAAAGTATTTCTTCATAAATACACAGCAAATTATTACATGAAAGAACACATTCTATGTGTGGTGCCTAAGATAGGTTCTAAGGATGACTCATCCATTATCAAAGAGTCCATACTATATAATCTATCTGTAGTCAGGAAGGTTGAGCAAAGATGGGTAGAGAGCATAAATCTGAGAACTTTAATTAATGTTTTCTTCATCACTGTCCCACAAGATATTTTGACAGATGATAATATCTTCTCTGAGAAACTGGCTTTAACTCTACATTTCAAGCTTCCAAAGAAAAAAATGATATAATAATTCTTATGAATTATACCAACTCTGATCTTGAAAAGGCTATTTTAAATATATGAAAGAAAAAGCTTCAGGTGATGAGTCAGTGAATTATTATTAGTTTAAACCCTTATTAGTTTATCTCAAATTAGCAGTTTACCCATTTTCTCCCTTTCAAGGATTTGCATTACTTTTACTTGGTGCAGTCTGATAATTAATTTGGAATTATCTTTAAGGAATTGAGGGGAGATTAATGTTTCAAATCAAAGTTAACAGTAATAAGAGATATCTTTTCTGAGAAAAAGAACTTTCCTATATTACCTAATTGCCTCATTACTAGAGAAACCTGATCACTGATGTAAATAAATGATAATCTGATTTATCAAAAAATTTTTCATAAAAACAATACTAATAAAGAGCGAAGAAATAAACAACATATTGAAATTGAAAGCACACAAGAACACACACTATTAACCTTGTGCAACAGATAATCTATAGCAGTGATATATTTTAGCTCAATGATCTATCAGATATAAAGAAATGGGAGATTATATTTAGTCATTATTCAGCCAGCCAAAGAGTAAATCATTCCATATATATCTATATTTTTTATACATTTTTTTGTGAGAGAAAAGTTTTTCTATTCAAATGACAATTTTGTACGTGTATAACATGCAGTGTTTTTCTGCCTTCTTAAATTAACCTTGTTAAATGCAATTAATGCTATAGAGATCTAGTTAGACACAAATGAAGTGAAGTGAAGGTCAGAATCTGCAGGACAGGGCATACAGAGTGGATGAGATAATATCTGAGATTTGGAAGAATGCTTTATGGCTTTTATCAGCACCAGTCTTGAGTTTTCTCACTTAAAGAGAGAAAAAGATACATGATAAACTGTAAACTGCCTTTAGGACTGACAACCCCAACATTTATCTTATCTGTGATTAATATGGCTTTGTCCATACTCCAACTTCAATAGTAGCTACACTAAATTACATAGTAAGAATAGGGTGTTTTCTAAGTCTAAGCAAAGTAATTTATAGTCAAAACCTATCAATTTTCCATCAATTGAGACTTGATCTTACATTTATCTCAAATCAACAGTATAATGTTTAAAATATTACATCAACCAGCTTATGTCCCAAGATTATCATTAATTAAATTCTAAGATTTCTCAAAAGTAGAGTACATGGTGTTTTACAGCAATTCACAAGGGTTTTTAAATAAAAAAAGTAATATAGTCACAATGTTTGTGCTACAAGTGGTTTTAAAAATCCCAATCAATCTTCCAATCATTTCATATTTCATAAAGTAGAATTTTTGAAATAAAATGAATAATGGCTGAATTTTTGTAATTATATTTTGTTCTTTCTATAACTCACTAGTCCTACCCCTCTCTTTTCCCTAAATAGTGTTTTATTTATCCTTATTGCATCAGATACCTTTGGCTGATTCCTCAGCTTCCAATTTTCTCTTCCTGAAAACCAAATCCCGATTTCTCCAAACATTAGCTCCTTGGAGAGGCACCTATCTCTAGGTCATAAATAACCCTTATTAGTTTAGTGATGGTTATCCCATCTCTTTACCATTGGTTAGTTTAAGAGTGGGCATAGGAACTAGTTTGGTGTGTCTTATTGGCGCTTTCTAGCAAACAGTCTCCTTATGTGATCCACCAAATGGGTCCAGGGGAATAATAAAGTACATTCCCATGATGACAGCTGTGCAGTAAGCCCATTAAATAATTGGTTTAAATTTTAACAAGCGATAGAGGTCCATAGGTAGGACACTATGAAAAAAGAAATCAGGTAATGTCCTTGAATGATTGATTGTGTTAAGGCAGACAATTGAAGAGATAAAAAGGCAATTAGCAAGTACTTGAGAAATTTATTCTGTGTTTAATGAGCTCAAGAACATAAGTCACTTTTCTTGATTATGCCGTGAACTTCTGTGTCACCCATTCACTGACGTAAACCGCTCTAGCTCCTCATCATTTCTCAGTCTTCTTTATATTTATACTCTTTTAAGAGGTGGTTTGTTTTTCTGTTCTTGGTTATAGTCTGGCTGCAAGGTCTGGAGCAGCTGTGACCACCTAGGTAGTTTCCTGAATCTGAAGTCAATGCACGGAAGAAAGCAGAGGCAAGATACCCACAAAAAGCAAACTTTCACTGAACTTTTATATTATGTTAATATGCTATATAGATGGGAGAATTAAATAGTTACAAAGACAATCATTTAGTCATATGAGTCCCACTCTCCTTTATCCTTGTTTTTCAAAGTTTTTGTGCTAGTAGGAAATAGGAATTCTCACTTCCTTTTGACCCAGCAATTCCACTTCTGGGAATATAGCCTAAGAATCCCCAAACAGCAATTCAGAAGAACTTATGCACCCCTATATTCACAGCGGTGTTATTTACAATAGCCAAGATCTGGAAACAGCCTAACTTCCCATCAGTAGATGAGTAGATAAAAAGCTGTGGCATATTTACACAGTGAAATACTACATAGCAGTAAAGAAGAAGGAATTCCTACTTTTATGACAGCATGGATGGACCTGGGGGCTATTATGCTAAGTGAAATAAGCCAGTCAGTGAAAGACAAATAGCATATGATCTCACTTATATGTGGAACCAAATGAACAAAATAAACTAATGAGTAAAAATAGAATCAGAGGCATAGAAACAGGGAACAGACTGACAGCTATAAGAGGGGAGGGGCAAGGTTGGGACTGGTTGAAAGAAGGTGAAGGTATTAGCCAAAGAACACATATCCATGACTCACACACATGAACAGCAGTGCCAGGGTTGCATAAGGGGTGATGGGGCTGCGTGGAGGGGAACAGAAGGGGGAAAGTGTGACAACTATAATAGCATGAACGATTAAATTTTTTAAAAAGAAGCAGGAATTCTCCCTTTCTCTGTTGCAATAGTTTTTCCTGAACCCTTCTTCTGAGGTAAATAAACTTATTTTATGCCACATTTTCTGAGGGCTCATTTCTTAGACCTTTTATTTTTACAACTTACCTCTACTTTACAGATAATTTCATGGTTTTAAATATAAACTACACACTGATAATTTCAAAGTTTATAGCTTCAGCCTGGAGCTCCCTCCTGAAATCCTGAATCCTGTCTTCTGGAATCAACTGATTTCTTGACATTAATCCTCACTTGGGTTTCTAGTAGGCAGCTCAAATTTAGGAAGTCCCAAACCAAACTCTGACTTCCTCACTCCACCAAAGAATTATGTTCTGCCATAATCTTTTTCTCAATTAATGCTACCTTTATTGTTCTAGCTTCTCAGGCCAAAAATACCTGGAGCCATCTTTGACTGATGTATTTCCTTTACTCCCCACATCTGATCCAGCAACATACCCTGTTGGCTCTATAATATACCCATAACCAGGCATTTTCTAACAACTTGCATATTACTGCTTTATTTTCCTGCTGGGACTCTCTCTTGTAAGTGCAGCTTGATCCCAGGTTCCCTCTCTGATCTGCTTTCTATCCTCCGCTTCTCAGTGCAGCCCAGCCTTGTAGTATTCCTTGCTATCTTCTACTTCTGGGACATGAAAAGGCAGGAAGTTTCCCACCATCCATCAGCTCTGCCATAGCGCCCTATTGCTTTTAACTTCCTTGAAGTTTCTGCTCAAATGTTAATGAGAAGTAAGGCTTTCCCTGGCTCTCTTTTTGAAATCAGTAGATCTTCTTTTTCATCCTCAGACTCTATTTCTGTGCCATAATTTTTTATTTTTTAACACATCACTATCTGGCACACTACATGTTTTAAAAATGCATTATTTTATTATCTCTTTCTCCTTCTAAAATACAAACTTCATGAGGGCAGGGGTTTTTGTTTGTGTTGTTCATTACTAGATCTACACTGCCTGTAGTAGTTTTGGCACACAGAACCTGTTCAATAAATATATATGTTTAATTAATGAAATCATCCCTGCCTCTAGGTGATATAATCTGATCAGTGAGTACTTGCTAGGAGCTGCCGATAACATACAAAGATTTTAGTCTAAGAGATATGCCTTAATATGCCTAAATATCCCATTTAAGCACAGGCTCTTTTAAATCAGTAATTTAACACAAAACAATGGTTTTGTAACCAGAAAAGACACCGGCATTTGGGCTGCCTGTCATTACCAAATCCAATAAACAATGACAGTGATTGAATCTTTTATGGGTGCTTTATTCAGATGGCCGGTGATCTGAGAAGATAGAAGGTTCATACCCTAACAAACCATCTTCCCTCCTCTTTTCTGGCTAGATCTTTTATAAGGGGGTGGGGGAGGACAAACAAGGTGGGTGAGGACTTTGAGATTCAGAAGCTGTAGCATTCCTGTCCTGGGCAGTTAGCTGTTTCCAAGGGGGAGGGGTGGGCATCTGCTCTCCCTGGAACAAAGGTTTGGATGTCCCCAAATGGTAATCTTCTATCAGTGCCCCAGAAGATGGGCTGTTTTTCCCAGGATGGGCCTTATCTGTAGTTTCTGAAACAAAAGCTTTAACATACACATTACTTGCTAGACTCATAACTTTTTACCTTAGCTAAAATTTTCCAAGTCTTGAATCCCCTATCAGTTTTAATAATGGATATTTCAGTAATTGTGAGAAACTGGGCCTTTTCTTAAACTTTTATATCTGATAGCATTCTTTCAATTTTAAGTAACAGAGACCCAGCTTCAGTAACAATAAAATAAGTATTAGCTCACTCAATGAGACATCTGGGTATAGGTATTGGTCAGGGTTCCCATATCTTGGGAACCCTTTATTTCTGTCTGTTTTCTCAGTCCTTCTCAATACACTTGCCTCTTCCTTAGATTGGCAAAAATATCTGTCGACATTCTGACTTCACTTCCATGTGTGGCAGCATTCATGAAAACAAAGGGGAGATTGTTTTAGAAAATCTCTTGAAAGAGGAAGAATTTTCCAAGCAGCTCCCTGTAAACTGACCCTCAGGAACCTCTGTTGCAAGTAAGCTGTGTACCAATTCCTAAATAAATTACTGGCAAGAGGTCAGGATTATTTGTTGCTATTAAATCCATTCCACGAGTTTCCAAGGCCTATGGAGTTTCCGGGAAAAGGAAGGAGATGAAGACCTACAAGTGATTTTTGTTCTTTGGGAAGGAGGAAGTGGGGAAGCAACCCAGTGTCCACTGTATGTATTATTTCTTATTTTTATTCCCACTTATCAGTCGAAAGTGATTATTTCTACTTATCCAGCTTTAGAAACAAGTTTATCATCTTCAAGATAATAGCTATAAAGTGTTTTCTTCTTTAGATTTCCTCTGGAATTAATCTAAATTGCTGCTGCCTATGTGCCTGAAATATTTAACTGTTTTTCTCAAAAATGAACTCAATGTCACTTAGAAGGCAAAAAGAAACCCTTTATTTTTATTTTTTCAAGTGCTTTAAATTATGTAGCTAGTACAGTATAAAATGTGAATTGAATTAATTAGTTCCTATAATTAGACTTGCATTATTATATTCATTCAACATATTTTAGTTTTATTAAAATAATAAATGTATTTATTAAGGTTATGAAGTGCAAATGAGATAAATGTTGCATGTCTTCTCATACTGAAAATTATATTCTGATCTCTTTTTAAAAGAGTACTATAAAATGAAAATATGTAGTAGGACCAGTTTAAGGACAATTAAAATAACACAAATCTATTTTTTGCATCTGAAAATCTAGGACATAAAAGTAATTCTTAGATAATTTTAAAGCATGTGATTTGGTTCTCAATGTATATTCAAAACTAGATCCAGGATTAATAGAAAAATTCTAGGTATTAAAATCAGCTAAAATCCCGTGGGCTTCCATTCAGCATCATTTAATTATGTCTGTACATAAACTGACAAGGTGTTTTCACACAGGAAGCCCTAGAAAATTGGCCTGTGGGGAAAGAATTCTTCTTGACCACATTGTCTATGGCTAAAGCTGTGACAAGACCATTATCACACAAGGCTTTTGGGTCATCAGAACTAATTGTGAGGCATACAGGCTGTAAGAGGGTGGAGGGCTGTCAAGATAGCACAGAAGTACTCTCTCAGGCTTGCTCTAGAAGAGTTTTGCATCATTCCCAAATTCTCTCTTTATTGGTGAACTAGTCTCCTCCTGCTATTTAGATTTCTCTACAAATAATTAGGACTTTACAGAATGGAAACAGGCATTAGCTGTATTCAATCTACTAGAAGATTCCTTTGTGGAATTTTTCTCTGTAAAATCAGATTATGAAGCTGTTTCCCCCCTCTCTCTCTCTGTCTCTCTCCCTCCCCCTTTCTCTCTTTCTCTCTTTTATTCTTTCTCTTTTTCTTTCATGCAGCTCTGAAATATGAGATGGACTACAGCTGACTGATAAGGACTCTTCCATTCAACCAAACAAGAGTAACTTCTAGTCTACAACTCATATTTGAGATAAGCCCAGCCAAGTTAAACTTTTTGGCTTATTGCTTGAGAAAAGAAACAGAAAGACCTGCACTCCAAAGAGAATGCTCCTAAAATCATGTCTTCATATTAAAAGGATCATTATTTTGGAAATAGTCTAAGAAAATATATTTCAGTTTCCTCATAAAGGACCACTTGTGTCTCCTGAGACTTCTTATTGAGAAGTTTCTGAAGATTTGTAAACAGTTACTGTTAAAGTTAAATCTTTGAAGGTAACCATATCCTATATCTTAAGGTGCAGGGGGACTGTTCACAAGGGATGGTCATTAGGCATTTAGTAATGTTTTGTTGAAAGAAATGACTGAATTAGATATTATGAATAGATCAAATTCATATAAGCTTATTTAAGAAATAGACTTCTTGTTACTTTTCAAGAAAACTTGATTGTATAAGTATCAGGAAATTATTTTCTGAGTTAGTAGAGGATCTTTGTAGGAACAAATGGTGGGAAAATAACTGATTAGGCCATGGCTTATCTTCACAAAGGATAGCCAAACATCATGTGTTCTGCTTTATGAAGGCAAATTTTAAAAGATATATATCTCATAGATAGGTAGATTAATAATATAATATTTTACAATTTGCCAATTCTTGAGTCTGCTGGCCCTTTCCATCTTTTGTCTTGGCTAGAACATTCTCATTAATTGCAATGAGACTGACATTTTAGGATGTTTGGAGACAGATACAATTAAATGGGTCCTACAAATCTTATAGCTCCTATTAAATGCAATGTTCCCTCTTCCTCCAATTGTAGATACTCTAGAATGCTTCTAGCTTTTCTTATGCCTATATGGGCCCCAGAACTGACATTGCTTTTTTGTGGATTAAAAGGCAAATAGTACAAGGGTTTTCTTCATACTCTAGAGTCAAATCTCTGTGAGCAATATTGAGATATTTTAAAAACAAAAGAGGAAGGATATTCCCCAAGGCAGGGTTGTGCAGCATAAGGAAATGTACTTATATTATCCATTTACCTTATTTAAAATAAAGAAGTTATCTTTAAGTATGTTTATATGGACTTGGTCTCAAAAAACCAATCCAGTAGGAATCTTAAATGAAAGGTAGTTTAAGTAGGTTATATGCATGAGATATTCATTATTTTCCAATTTAAACAGTAACCTTTACCTATCTTGTTTAAGAATAGTGATAATAATCTATTAGTTTCATTTGTTCTTTTGATAAGAAAAAAGATATATAAGATAACAAAAGCAATAAAATTAGTAGAAAAAGATAAAAAGGGTAAGAAAAATTATGATAATGAATGAAATTAATCATGAAATAAGGTGGTGAACACAATACAGTATACAGATGATATATTATAGAATTGTACACCTGAAAACTATCTAATTTTATTAACCAATGTCACCCCAATAAGCTCAATAAAAACTGCAAGATGAAAATATGAAATAAACCAAACTTAGACAAAAGCAAGACAGATAAGCACTAGGATGTAAGTGTAATGAAGGCAGAGATGGTATTCTTTTTGGTCACCTTTGTACCCTTAACAGTTCAATAAAACAGTTTTATAAAAGAGAAGAATGATATTAAAAAATAAAATTCAAATAAGCTAACAGAGAAATATTAAATGTAGTCTTTTTATGTAAAAGTATGCCGCCCTTCTTTTTTATTATCACCTTCTCCTCTTCAACCAAGGCACCTTTTCAAAAAGTTTTTCTACTTGTCTTTACTCACCATAAAATGTTTAAACTACAGATACATTGTATATCTGTTCATGCACTGTGACTCTTTGCAGGGCCACTCACCACTGTAATAATTAAGACTTTTTTGGGCCCACAAAACCAAATTTTGTCCCCTTGTGGGAGATACTAAATATATGCTTTTGCCCTGGCTGGCGTAGCTCAGTGGATTGAGCGCGGGCTGCGAACCAGGCATCGCAAGTTCGATTCCCAGTCAGGGCACATGCCTAGGTTGCAGGCCATGTCCCCCAGCAACCGCACATTGATGTTTCTCTCTTTCTCTCTCCCCCCTCTCCCTTCCCTTTCTAAAAATAAATAAATAAAATCTTAAAAAAAAGAATAAAGAAAACAAATAAAAATCTGTTAAAAATATATATATGCTTTTTATTTTTATTATTTTCACTATTACAGATGTCTGTATCTTCCCCACTCTTTGCACACCTTCCCCTGCTTCACCTTCCCTTCCTTCTGGCCATTACTGTACTTTTTGCTGTGTCTATGGGTTAAAGAAAGATAATTACTGATTTTTATGTACAGTTGTAATCTTGCATTTACTGAAGTTTTCCACCCTATGTTGCAAATATAATTTAATGGTTTGTCCTTTATAGTTTATGCACATTGATCAGTATATCCATAAAATTCTACATTGCTTTCTACTTAAAAAATACATGCTTATTGGAAAGCCATGTTTCATAGAGAACAACATGGCTTGAAAATCAAATTAAGCTTGAATCTACTTCTGAGCATATGGAGAAGTTAGTCAGTGTCCTTAAATCCCGGAATAATATCTACCTTGTAAATTTATTTTCAATATAAAAATGCTTGCCACTCTGTCTGGCATGTATATAAATCATAGGGTCTTACACACAGCGGCGTTTTCAAGACAGTGTTGAAAATGTTTAGCAGATATGATACTCAATAATTTTTTCTAAAGGATGGTACTTCCCCAAGAAGACCTCTGAAGCATATGTTTTAAGGCCCATTAGTTGAATAGCAAAAACAAAATCTTTGGCTTCTTGCTCTTTGCCTTAAGCACTGACCAGTCTAAAATGATGGAGTAAAAAGATCCAAAGTGAAATATCTGCAAAAGCTATCTTTCAAAATAATGGTCTGAAACCTAATGCACAGAATAGATTAGAACTGAGTTATGGAATCTAGTTGAAAGGTTCCACTGCACTGCATGTGATAAAGACAGCCCTAAAGACACTTCCCTAGAATCCTTAGTGCTTCATGGATCCAAACTGGAACATCACATTATACAATCCTTTCTAGTTTTAAGATTTAAAGACCTTGACTCATTGACAGTTCATATGCTGGGTTCAATTTGTACTTACCAGAAGTTTTTATTTTTTTTTTAATACTTTCATTTATTTATTTTTAGACAGAGGGGAAGGGAGGGAGAAAGAGAGGGAGAGAAACATCAATGTGTAGCTGCCACTTGCACACCCCCTTACTGGTGACCTGGCCTGCAACTCAGGCATGTGCCCTGACTGGGAATTGAACCAGTGACCCTTTGCTTTACAGGCTCGTGCTTAATCCACTGAGCCACACCTGCCAGAGCAGAAGTTTTTATTTTTTTTAACATAGTTGACATTTTTGGAAGCTAATTAGAAATCAAATTAGTTGACTTATTTTATAAATACAAAAATTAGTCTGGTGGACATTTTTGTCATAGATAAAATTGGAAGATTTTTAAGAGCAATTAAGTGAGTTATATGAAAAAACTTTGTTTTAACCAGTTGCTTGGTAAGAAGGATCTTCAGTTGATAAACTTCACATCCTAGCAAACAATATAACTACTGGACTCAATAGTTTAGGAAATCTTGGACTCTGAGTCAGGAAATATTATTTCAATGACATTGTCTCTCTTTATAATAAAATATTAGAAAAATTCATGATTAATTTTTTTATTCTTACATACCCATAGCAAATCACATGTTGTAAAAAGGGTGAAAATTGCAAGACAGTGTAGGTGGAATAGGTATTGATGTTGAAGCTGCTGGCAGCAGGATAGTCATGTACCTTTATGATGTTCTCTTACTATTAATTATTTTGCATTTTTTGCTATGTGTTTTGTGTGTTTTTATTTAGATTTGTATGTGAAATTACTGTATGATGAATATTATAAGAAAAAACATTTCAGTCATGATAAGCAGTGAATAATCTTTACCACTAATAATAAAATTATACCAAGGTCTTCATTAAGAATAACAATAAGTGAAAGACCTAACAAATGAATTTTTGTTTTGTTTCAAACTATTATCCACTTAAAGGTTCCCATGCATCTTTCAGGAAACTAATTGTAATAATAGTTGACTAAGTTTTTGCAGGAATAATAAATAGAAATAAAAAATGTTATATAGACTAACAGACCCTTGAATGATTAAGAAAAATGTGTCATAGGTAGTAATACACATGTGACTAAACACAGAACATTCTGAATAATTAACTGTGGTTAAGGAATGACCTTGGAAGTATAGCATTACAAAGGTGAAGAGAGCTTGCTGAAACATTCCATTGGTACGAACAACAAGCTGTTGGTCTTGCCCACAGGTGTACTAATTTTAAACATGAATTAATTTAATGCATTGCTGTCTTTCTTGAAGCAAAACTTGCTTCAGGCAAATGACAATTTTTATCCAGTTTCCAATCTGTGTAATAAAATTTCTTGAATTCTACAGAGCTTTTACCTTTTCTGCTCAGGGTCTATGTGTATCCTTTAAGTTTGTTGAGGTCTTTATAATCTGAAAAGTGCAAGAAAGATTTGTTTTTTTTAATATTACCAGGATTATAATATTAAAATGGTATGCTTTTATGCATAAGAAGCAGGCTAAGAAGACATGCCCCTCGAACTCTAGGGCAACTGTACATTTCCTCTCGGACATCAGAGGTAGAGAGATAAACTGCCACAAAAAATCTCTACTTTCTCTCTACTCATTCTCTCTTGAATAAAAAAATGTTTTGTTTTTCCTCCAAGATAGTGATGAGAAACTCTTCTTGCATGCTAGGAGCTTTTTGCAAATCAAGTTGCCATTACAGGGCAGTGTGAAAATCTAGCAATCTAACATTTGGTAGACTGACCAATAAAATAATCTAAAATTAGCATTGGCATCTTGACTTTTCTTCTGGGCTGTTTCTCCAGAAATGCTCAGAGCTTTATCTACACATTTTAAATTGTAGATTTTAAATAAACATGTTAATGGTGAAAGAGAGGATCAAGATCTAGGTAATAGATGCTAGGGCTCTAAATAGGCTGGCAGTAAACCGAGACAGATGTTCTTAGGGTAGAAGAGGGAGCTTTTAATTACTATTCATAAACATATGGCATATGATCAATTTGTAGAATACTCATCCAATATTGCATGCAGCATTGTAAATCTAGATTCCTGAGCAAGATTGGGGAATAGAGAAATGGATAGATTTTTATAAGAAGAAGCTTTTCAAAAAGAATATTTCAAAATTTAAGAAAAGTGTACATTTCTACACATGTTTGAATGGAGGCACAAGTTCCATTTTAGTGGATATTTTAGGCTGATGATCTTAAATCTGGAATTAATATAAAAGTGAGGAAAAGATACCTTTCCCCTGGTGCACTTGCTTTTGTCACCTTGGTGATTGAGGGTATGTAGTGTAAATTCTCCAGCTTATTTTTTTTTTACATTGAAACTGGGATTTACAAAGATACAAAGTCCAGACATTTAAGGGTACTGAAACAACAGCAAAGTTCTGGGAAATAGCCAATTTTCTACATGGTATTGGACATAGGCCAAGAATGGACACCTTCAGGAGACCAAAGCAGCTGCTATCTTGTGAGCCTGGATGGGATGACCCCAAGAGGGCAGGGAAAACAACATATGGACACAGTGCAACATAAGGCAAAACAAAGTAAAGCAGGAAAATAATAGCTTCTAACAGAAAAAAAAAAAAAAGCAAGGTGTGTGCCCATGACACGAGCCAGGCTTTTGGGACTTCAGCTTCATCCAGAAAAAAGAACCATATTCTTTATAACCTCATCCTGAAAATGAGCTGTTAATAAATTAATAAATAATAGATTTATAGCAAAGAGAAATTATGAAGTCTGGTGACTTTACTCTGTGTACCATCTGACAATCTTAGAGAAATTCATTTCTAGACTCTTTGATAAGATTCGTGTCTGTTGACATATAAAAAGTAAACTACTAGCAAGTCATATTTACTGTTGGCCTGGTGCAGGCAGCTAATGCGCAGATCAGCACATCAGACTGGCCATCCCAGACTTGAGTTCCAAGTCCCTAAACTTTTATTACCTTTATTTCTTTTATTGCCTTGTAGATAGGCTTGGGGTGACTGTGTTGTGATAATGATCATCACCTCCATGAGTTGAAAACTTAGACTTGTTAGTCTCTGCTCTAACACTTGAAGTATATTTTCATTTACTTCTTGCAAATGAGTTAATGTGGTAATTACTGGATCATAATTTCTCTATATAAATGAGAAAATTGGGACTTAGAGAAATTAAACAACTTGACAGGCTTTGGTAGCTACTAAGTAGTAGAGCCAGCCTTTGATTTTCTGACTTTAGTAGCCCATGGTCTTAATTAGTGTGCTATACGCCATGCTCCGCCTTTTCTGAGCTTCAGCTTATTGATCTGTTAAATAGGAACTTGAGCTAGACAACCCATAAACAGCTTCTTTCAACTCCTAATTCTGGCTTTTAAATATCTTCCAGCTCCCTCATCACTACCTCACAACAGCCCTCAGGAAATCTCAAACCCTGGAAATGACCACCGCCCTTCCTTCCCCCTTCCCATTCTTTTTATAGGAGGCATTTTTATTTTTTTGACATTCTTTTTAGTGCCGTTACATAGGGCTCAGTGTTAGGACGGATTCTGGGAGCAAGTTGGATTCCTTGGAGGCTTTGAAAGCGGATGTATTAATCCAACCAATGGTCCAGAGGGCCAGAGCCTGGGAGGGCCAGCCCACGGGGGCTCATGCCACCTGCAGTTGCCTGTCTTGCAGCCAGGAGAAGCTGGGGCAGTGATTCATGATGATATTTGTAATGAAACTAAGACATTGAAAACAGCTACAATGAGCTAATGTCAAGGAACTATATACTAAAGTAATAAATTTAAATATAAGAAAAGTTTATTATTTTTATTAAATATAAAAAAAAATTATTCACAAAAATCTAGACTAAGGAATTGGTTTTACAGTTTTACCAGTTAAGATTAGCTGCCTTCACAGTGCTAATTTCTGAACATCAGTTTGAACTAATGCCATTTTTGCTGTGTAGACTTTACTTGAGGAGTCCAGACAGTGTCATTTGTATAGATAATATGTGATTATGCTAAGAAGAGATGACTTTGGAAAACTCTTATGTGTGCTTCAAATTCTCAACTGGCTACAAAACATATAATGCTGTGTAATTTTCTGACATTAGAATTAAAACATACAGATGTGACAGTCTATAAAATTTGCCTGGGAATAGTTAACACAAATAATTATAAAATAAGGTTTCTTAATTATTACACTGGACTCTAAATTGAAGATTGATTTCACCAGTTATTTATAATGGTCTTTACTAATCAGATAAGATTACCTCCAAGTGGCACCAGATAGATACTCAGTTTATCATGTACAAAGCTATTTAATGGAAAGTTCTGTGATGATGTAAATATTCTATTTCCTCTAGTCACATGTGGCTATTGAGCACTTGATATGGGGTTGTCATGACTAGGAACTGAATTTAAAATTTTATTTAATTTAGGTTTAAATAGCCACATTCAAATAGCATACTGGCTATTGTACTATAGATCCTGAAAGATATGTATCCTCAATCTATTTCTGAACTATGCTTTGGCTTTAGGTTGAGATAATTAAGTATTTTATTGCAGAGATTGCTCCATGAATAATATAAGTAACAATCCTTAAAACAAACAAGAAAGAACATAAGTCCCTTCTATGCCCAAGACTTAATTGCTTTATGCCAAAAGAGTGAGTCTATTTATTCACCTTCAAGTTGGCCTTAAAAAGCCCATCTGTTCTCTGGGAGAAAAAAAATGGGCTTAAAATTGTTGGTTGACAGAACTTTCCATATTTCAATGGCCTGTGTTATTTGGAAGTGAAAAGTTTTTAATATCATAATTTATTTCAGGAGGAGTTATAGTCATATTCTTGAAAATATTAGATATTGATAAAATCTAGAAAATAGCTTACATTTATTAAACTCTTAGCATTTTCTTGAGCACTACGGTTTTCACAAACTTATGAGGCTAGATTCTCTGCATTTACAAATGAGGATGCCAAAGGCAGAAAGAGTAAATAACTTATCAAAAGTCACAGGGTTATTAAGTGACAAAACCAGGATTCTGAAATCAGGCAGTGGCCAAGCTTTCAACCATTTGTGTATAGTGCTTTTCATTTCACTGTGACTATTTTCTTCTACCTTCTGCTCCTCCTACCTCCCCCATCCCTGAGTGCTTCAGGTAGAGAATGATGGCAATATGGCTAAATATTCTGGTTCCCACAGTGACTATTTACTAGGTAGATGACCTTGAGGAAGCCCCTTCCCACCTTCTCTTGTTTTTTATCCTCATCCAAGGACATACCTATTAATTTTTAGAGAGAGGGGAAGAGAAGGAGAGAGAGGGAGAGAAACATGGGTGTGAGAAAGAAATATTAACTAGTTATTTGTTGTAGGTGCCTCAACTGGGTCTGAACCTACAACCTAGGCGGGTGCTGTAGCTGGGAATCAAACCAGTGACATTTTGGCTTATGGGATGATGCTCCAACCAATTGAGCCACACAAGCCAGGCCTACCTTCTCTTATTTTTGTATTTGACAATTAGTATGTAGCTAGTGGCTATCTGGAACGCCAACATGCTAATTAGAATGTACTCAGGGCTGTACTGTCTGCAGTGATGCCAGGCAGGGATAGTGCTATGCCTCCTGGAGTTGAATCTAGCTGAGCTGCCATTCAGAGATAGTGGGTATAAAAGTCTCAGGAACCACAGGTGTAATCACTCAGCTGAGACAACCTTGACCATATGCAGTGTCCAAAGTTCTGTAGGCCAGGAAAGCACAGAACTATAGTTCTATATCATGACACCCTGGCCATTTCAGGGGAAGCTTCTAGGAAATTCCCACAGAATTCACAACTACCAGCCTTCTGAGAGTGGGGATTTAGTCAACCATTTTCACGTGCCTTGTTCTGGTCAGATATCATCTACCTTTTCTCATCCCAATGAAAGAAAAGTCATGTTCACATTGGTCTGAGCCCACAGGCTGAGTTAATGGAATGATGTTAGAAGATGTACACACTGTCTATTATTTCTTAGAAATAATCCGATTTTTAAAAATGTTAAATTAAAGTGATTCTAGTAAAAATTTAAAATTCCACATTTAATCAGAATGCAGAATTTAGGATAAGGTAATTTAGGCAACAGTTTCATAAACAATTTAGTTTTATTAAGTGACTGGAATTCTGGAGACATTGAGAATTGGTTTCTATGTGCATGTATTCATATAGCATTTGTATGTAAGAGAAGCATATTTCTCTTACAATTTCTTATCATTAATATACCTAGACCAATATGTTGGATGTGTAGGAACATCTTTATCATCTTACTGCTTCATTTATGTTATTTGTGAAAGCAGAGTCTTTGCCTTACTCATTTATGCGTTCCTAGGCCCAGGCCCTAGTTTGTCATAAGTGAATGACTGAAAGGATAGAGGACTGAGCAGAATATCACCAATATTTCTGATTTTATAGGGATTTTCAGAGAGAAGATCTTAAAACTATAATAACAAAAGGCAATATTCTATGGAAATTGTTATTTGGAGTATTTTTGGAAGAATACATTTACACTAAGGAGGTGAAATTAATATCCCCCCAGTGTTTCCTCTGCTTTCATGATTTGATTAAATGACCAGGTGTCTTTGCATTGTTTAGTACTTTTTATAATGCCAAATATGTTGTGAATATAAAAATGTGTGAATAATCATTGTAATGATAATCTGTAGGTTCTATTGGATAATCTATTGGAGAGTAGATACTCCTATTTTTCCCTACAATCATAGCCTGGTTTCTTCCTTTTTTATCTATATACCTTTCATTTTGTCTCTTGTTCTACTACACAGTAGAGAATCTCCAGTTCACTATTGAACATAAATGGTGATGATATGCATCCTTAGCTGGTTCTGGATTTTGAAGGAAATATTTTCAATATTATATGTTTAAGATGTCTTTTGAAGGTTTTGTTATGCTAAGAAAATGTCTTAATTTATCAAGGTTTCTTTTAATATCATGAATTGATATTAAAATTTATGGGATGCATTTCTTATATCTGTTATGATTATAATTGAATTTTTAATTCATAATTGATTATTATGGTGATATTCATTAATGGATTTTCTTGTGTGAAACCAATTTTGCATTTGTAGGTCACCTTGTTTTTTATGCTTTATTTCATATTTTTAATACAATACTAGATACAGTTTGCTGGTAGATAAATATTTTTGGTCTATAAATATATAAAACATATTGTGACAATTCATATTTAAGAAATATTTTAATTACTTTTTTCATTGATTTTTAATTTAATTGCATTTTGAGGGTGCCTATCACTAACTTGTTGAGGATTGCTTTCTTACCTGACATTTGGTAAATTTTAATAAGTGTTTATTGTATCCTTAGAAAAAGATTTGTAGTCTCTCATTGTCAGACCTCATGTTCTATAGTTCTTTACAATAATTTGTGAATTGTAGTGTTCAAGTATTATGAATTCTACTGATTTTTTTTGTCAGCTTAAGCTGTTACTTCTGGAGACATGTTAACCATTTACCATTATGACTTTGGAGTTAGAATTTGTCTCTGCCTTGCAGAGTTGTCAAGTTTGGATGATATAATTTTGAGGTTTTGTTATGCATAAAGGTTTCAAATTGTTTTATCTTTCCAATGGATTTTATTTAAAGCAGTTATTTTTCTTAGATTTAGTAATACTTTGTCTCAAAGTCTGTTTTATAAAACATTTATATTACAACACAAATTTTCTGTGGTTTGCATTTTCCTGGTACATATATTTTTTTCTATCTTCCTGTGTCAGTATGTGTTTAATAAGGTCTCTTATAAATAACTTACAGCTGAATTTTTTAAAAACTTGGTAAAGTATTTTTTAAACAAATTAGTTTATCTCTCTTATAATTACTGACACAGTTGATACACAATTTATTTCTAGATCCTAATTTTTACTTTGTATTTTTTTACTTTTTTCCTCATGTTTTACTTCTTTTCTTGCCTTCCTTTGGATGGTTTGATTTTCTTTTTTGTTTGTTTTATTTTGTTGGTTTATTTTTCTCCTTGGATCTCCGTTATTACACTTTACTGTTTTACAAATTACACTCTCTATATTTATTTTTAATGATTATCCTAGATAGTTCCATATGCATATTTAACTAAACAATGTATGTAGTTGATCAATATCCTTATCCAGCACTTGAAATATACTGGCACCTTAAAATGTTTTAACTGTGATAACTCCCCTAAAAATTATATTGTATTTGTGTCTAGTATTTTTCTTAATCTGTATTTTAATGCCATATATTAGATATTATTATTATTTTAAAAAATGTTTTATAGATTTACCAAAATCATTGCCCATCATATCATATTTTTATCTCAGACCTCTATAATAATTTTATTATTGTATGAAGCAGAACTTTTAGAGTTTTATTTAGTGAGAGTTTGTGGTAACTTAGTTTTTGTTTGGCTGAAAACAAAATTTCATTATTATTTTGCTTTGCTTGTATAGAATTCTAGATTGATATTTATTTTTTCTATGCACATTAAGGAATCTTCCACTGCTTTTGTTTTCTACTGTAGCTCTCGGTTTAAAATCATTCTTTTATCTCAAGCTCATTTAGATATCACAGTTGTGTTTAGCATCCTATACTTTCTTCAAAAATGTCTGATGACTAACAATATAAATATAGATTATATATTTTTTTTATTAAGGCAGTGAATGGGTTTCTGGGATTTTAGGTCTTTCCATAATTTAGAAAAATTATTTGCTTTTTATTCATTTTATTATTACCTTATCTGATTTTTTTCCTATAATATCTTTTTGGTTCTGATATTTAAGACCTTCTCACTCCATCTGAACTAGACTTTTTTATATTTTCCCTATTTTTCTAACTTTATGCTGTTTTTAGAATAACTCCTTTGAAATTATTTTTTGGTTTACTACATTGTCTTCAGCTGGATCTAATCTTTAATTTGTCAAATATTTTACATTATATTTTTTTTTACTTAAAAATTATATTTCACTTATTTCAAACTTTACTGTTTGTACAGTTTCTTGCAAGGGTGCTCATAATTTTAATAAATCCCTTATTGAAACATGAAAATTACTCATTTTATATTCTTTTTCTGATAAATTTTAATGTCTGAAATATTTGCTAGTATCTTGTTTTTTCTGGCTCTCACTGATTTTGCCTTATTTGTTCACATATTTCGTGATTTTTTCATTATGGGCTCAAATTCTTTAAAACTTCTGCTGTGATAATTCTTTGAAGCCTGGATATGATTGCATTCCTTTGGGAGCATTTTTGTTTGCTCCCACTAGTTACCTGATATCATTGCCAGTGTGGGACCACTTGAAAATCTTTGTTGTCCATGCAAATAGTGTGAATCTAGGCTAAAAAACTTAGGGTTTGAGAGCAAAATTGTGTTTACAAATTATCAGGGAGCTTTATAGAAAAGCAACTTGTAGACCCTTCAGAATGGTAGATTTAATTCTTGTTCATTCCCCAAAATCTCAATTTTGTGCAGAGACATTCTATTAGACCCTTCACTGTGAGTAGTGCTTGATTTTATTACTCAGTTCCCATGATCTGCAATGCTGTCAAAACAGAGGCTGGTTTTGCTTCCCAGGGAAAAGTTGGCTTTAAGCTTTTTAAAAAAATTTCCCAAGTATCTTCTTTTTCTGTTTTCAGATTATGAACATTCTTTGCTTTCTTGATCTCTGAAGAAATTATTTTAAAATGTTTTCAACACATTATTAATTATTTTAAGTTATCTTTTTCATATTATATGAACTGTTTGTCACTGGAATTGATATTCCTTTTCTGAAGTATCTAGGAGAACCATTCTGTGACCAAGTGCCTTAGGTATCACCTTAATGTGCCATCAGAGAGTGAAGGCAAAACACTAACATATTAGCTGATATTCTTGAAAATCAATTCAGTAGTGTTATAGAGTTTATTTAATTAGAGTAAAAATGCCCTCAAGGAGGACATTATTATAAGATTTCTAGAGATGCAAACATTAAAAATGAGATCATAACTTCATACAAGTTTCTCAGTCTAGTTTGTAGAACTGCATACTTTACTGCTTTTAGGTTTTCTTCTTAATATGAGAAATTGGGCTAAAATATTCTTTGAATACATATTTATGTTTCATCAAAAAAAAAGATTTAACATGTAGTTATCGGCTGTAACTATGCTTATACAATATTGACCACACAAAATCCCTGAACAATATTTTCACATGATACTTTGGCCCAAGGTAACCTGAGATTTTACCCTGAAAATTTCCAAACTCAAAGCTATAATCTAGTTTTGATATTGTGGTTGTTGCTGTGGAGATATCTGGGTTGCTTATAAAAACACACAAAGCAGTGAATTTTGAATGTGGGACAAAAAATAATAAGCAGCAGGTGATTATGCACTGCAAATATAAAAGATTTTCTGTCAATACAGTTAGACTGTCTATTCTGCCTTGTTATCATGAGTCAAATGTGAATGTTTGTGTCTACCAAGGGAAATCTCTCTTATCCTTGTTTATTCTCCTTAGGTTAATTATTTTCATACAGAGAATCTATGGTAGATCTTGGCAGCTTTGAGGGACAGACCCAGCCTGGAGAAAAACATTCCCAGAAAACTGGTAGGCACTTTGGGAGGTATACTTGCTAGCTCCTCCATAATACCAGACAGCTAGTTAGGGCATTTTCTACTCTGAATATATTGTTTTTCTACTGTGATAATCATAGAAATATTCACTAACCTTTAAATTTACATGTGACATTGTTTAAGATAAATTATATAATCACCATTGTTACTGTATTATTAATTTATAGCTCTGAAATCAATTTGAAATGAAAGAAAATTAGAAGTAAATGTGGATGCATTCTTTGGAAATGTAAATTCTATTTCATGGTAATGTTAAATAATTAACTATTTTCTGTAATTGGAAATATTAAGTCTATTGATTCCATGAAACAATTCCAAGACTACCATTTTCTTTAGGTGAATGGGAAATCCAAGGCATGAGGAAAGGTATAGGCAGTATAAAAATACTATAATAGTAGAAAACACACAATAGTGTCAATGATCTGGGTTCTAATCCTGGCTCATTAGTATGTTAATGATGTGATCTTGAATAAATCAGTTAATCTCTGTAATTTCAGGTTTTCAATCTCTAAAAATGGAGATAATACAAGTAGTGCTGTGAGAGCAAGGATTGGGGAGAAGTTAGACAGATTTGAGTACTGAATCTGATACCAATACTGTAAACATTAACAAGTTCCTAGTCTCTGTAAGACTCAATGTTCTCATCTTTAAAATGGAAATAATACAATGTCTGGATTATTAAATTAATAGAAGAATTCTTTTTTCCCTGTGCAAATGCAAATCCATTTTTTAGCCCATCATTCTTTCTCCTAGATATTGCGAGTGTCTCAAAATAGAGTTTCAATTGTAAAAATTCAAAGAAGAAGAGGAAACAGTCAATTCAGGCTGTGATCCTTGAATTTGCAATAGATTTGAAAGAAAACTTTCTGAGCCAATATTCTTTATTCTTGTTTCAGGATAGTTATGCATCTCCTTACTTGGGAAAGGCACAGGTGAAAAAGAGGGGTACACATTTAGGTGGTACACTGCTCAGTGTCCCAGAGAAGAGGATCTGGCTCTCACTCCACTTTGGGTGGCGTTGGAAAGGTTGAGAGAACTCAAAGATAAGTTTATTATGCTAAGATCAGGCAGAAGTTGGGTCATATTCTGAGTGACAACTTGGAAAAGCAGGCCTCTTCACACATTAAAAATTCACTAAGTGGTATTTTTCCTATCAGGTCAAATTTGTTGAAGTCAGAGACCATGTCTTACTTATTTATTCAACAAGTAATTATGGAATGCTTACTTTTCTGTCAGTGGTAGAAAATGAAGAAACCATCCAAGGTCACACTGCACAAATGGAATCTATAATATAAGGTTCTTTATCATTATGTCCCTTCTCAGCAATGCTGGCTCATAAAACATGCAAGATGAATGTTTGCAGAATGAATGGTAAATGAATAATCTTTTTGAAATACCCAGAAAGAGTTAGTAAGTTTGGAGAATTTATCTCTTAAGCTAATAAAAGAAAAATGACTTTATTTACATGAAGGTTAATATAAGAGATAACATGAAAAGTTTGAGAGGAAATGAACAAGTTCTATTTTTTGTTTCACTTCTACTCTCTAAATCGAGTATCTACTCCTCATTGGCACAGACTATGAATAGATATTCTACTTAGGTTTTTATGAATGACCAATCCTTACACCATGGGAGACTTCTGACTATAAATAAAGATTGACTTCAAAATTACATCAGCAATTCAAGCATCTTATGGTGCACTAAAAAATAGATTAAAGTAATTATCATCAGTGTGCCATTTTAAGCTGTAAGAAAAATGGCCACACTGTCATTTTGATAAATAATACCAGTGTGAGAGAATGTGCATGTTTTAATTTTATCCTTTGGAATTGCAAATCCACATCACTTTAAAAGTAGTCCAGGATGATACAGCAGGTTTGTTGTTTGTCAGGGGAAAAATCATTATTGTCTCTTTTGGTAAAAGTGCTGGTGGCCATTTGTTCAGTAACCCTTCTTAAATAACAGATCTGTGGTTTCAATGCAGGATTATAATTGATTATCATTACTACACAGTCTTATTAGTCAGAAAACTGCATTAAAAATAGTATCAAGATGTAGGCTTAATATATGGGATGTGATGCCTGCCCACAAGAAAGCCCTGATTCCAGGAAATACCCAAAGCAAATTTATTGAGGACCTTAATGCATTCTTGATCAAGACCGAAATAGCTTCTGCCTCCAACTGTGCATCAATTTTAAAACTGACATTCATTTTTCTTTTCCTGAGAAGAACTTTTAAGATATCATCTGGCCTGCTATTCTTCTAAAAAGGACCATAATTGCCACTGTGATACCAGGAATTAATTTTGTTTTTTAAGCATCTGAGAAAAAGTGATTTTATAACCTTCTGGGCCTATAAATCGCCAGACTGGGTAAAACAAGATTGCTCCAATTCGTACTTAATCCTGGAGCATTTGGCAAGATGGAGAACCTGATGGCCTCCTCCTTGGCAGGCTCTCCTGCCTCCAGACCAGGGAGGCTGAAATGACATTACACAGGTCATGTCCTGCTCTTTGCAACATGTCCAGACATGACACTGCTTGTAGCATACTGGATGTGCTATTAATAATAAATAATAATAATAAAGATCTCTTTTTAAAAATATATTTTATTGATTATGCTATTACAGTTGTCCCATTTCTCCCCTTAAAATTCCCCTCCACCCTGCGCACCTCCTCCCACCCACATTCCCCCCCTTTAGTTCATGTCCATGTGTCATAAGTTCTTTAGCTTCTACATTTCCCATAATATTCTTACCCTCCCCCTGTCTATTTTCTACCTACTGTCTATGCTACTTATTCTCTGTACCTTTTCCCCCTCTCTCCTCCTCCCATTCCACCGTTGCTAACCCTCCATGTGATCTCCATTTCTGTGGTTCTGTTCCTGTTCTAGTTGTTTGCTTAGTTTGTGTTTGGTTTTGCTTTAGGGGTGGTTGTTAATAATTTTGAGTTTGCTGTCATTTTACTATACATGTTTTTTATCTTGTTTTTCTTAGATAAGTCTCTTTAACATTTCACATAATAAGGGCTTGGTGATGATGTACTCCTTTAACTTGACCTTATCTGAGAAGCACTTTATCTGCCCTTCCGTTCTAAATGAAAACTTTGCTGGATAGAGTAATCTTGGATATAGATCCTTGCCTTTCATGACTTGGAATACTTCTTTCCAGCCCCTTCTTGCCTGCAAGGTCTCTTTTGAGAAATCAGCTGACAGTCTATGGGCACTCCTTTGTAGGTTACTGTCTCCTTTTCTCTTGCTGCTTGTAATATTCTCTCCTTATTTTTAATCTTGGGAAATGTAATTATGGTGTGCCTTGGTGTGTTCCTCCTTGGGTCCAACTTCTTTGGGACTCTCTGAGCCTCCTGGACTTACTGAAAGTCTATTTCTTTTGCCAGATTGGGGAAGTTCTCCTTTATTATTTGTTCAAATAACTTTTCCACTCGTTGTTCTTCCTCTTCTCCTTCTGGTACCCCTATAATTCAGATGTTGGTATGTTGAAGGATGTCCTGGAGCCTCTCCTCATTTTTTTGAATTCTTGTTCCTTCATATTTTTCTGTTTGGTTGTTTCTTTCTTCCTTCTGGTCCACTCCACTGATCTGAGTCCCAGTTTCCTTCCCATCACTATTGGTTCCCTGTGTATTTTCCTTCATTTCACTTAGTGTAGCCTTCATTTTTTCATCTAATTTGCAAGCAAATTCAACCAATTCTGTGAGCACCCTGATCACCAGTGCTTTGAACTGTGCATCTGATAGGTTGGCTATCTCTTGGTCGCTTAGTCACATTTGCTGTGGAGCTTTGATCTGTTCTTCCATTTGGGTCATTTTTTTTTTCTTGTTGCACCTGTTACATATGAGAGGAGGAGCCTTAGGTGTTCACTAGGGTGGGGCAACCCAGTTGCTGGGTTGTGATACTGTATGTGGGGGTGGGGTCCGAGAGAGAACAATGGCACTTGCTCCACTCTCAGTCGGACTTCAGTCCCTTCCGCCACTCCCCCCAAGCAAACTGGGCCTTTCTGGTGCTAATTCTCGTGTGGGTGGGCTTGTGAACATTCTAGGACCCCATGAGTCTCTCCAACAAACTCTCCTGGGAGTCTCTCTCTCTGTATCTTAACCCCCACAGGTATTTTCAATCAGTACCCCAAGTCTCTATTTCCTGGCACTGGGATCCTTGGTTGCTCACAGTGCCTTCCTTCATAATCGCCACCTTGCTAGGTCTGCCAGCCACCACTTGCTTGCCCAGGGTCCTCTTGCTGCAGTTTTGCGTACCTGGGATGGCTTAGGCGCCTGGTCCCACTGCCCTTTGTGCCGAGATCCCTCTCTGCCCAGCTGCCTGATTCTACCCCTCCTACCAGTCTGGATGAACGTGTCTATTTTAACTTCTTGGTTGTCTGACTTCCATACAGTTCAATTTTTCTGTCAGTTCTGGTTGTTATTCTATTTCTAAATTGTTGTCCCTGTCTTGATTGTGGGAGGAGGCACAGTGTATCTACCTACACCTCCATCTTGGCTGGAAGTTCAGTAAAGATCTTAATAATAAATGAAATTCAGAGCTTTCCTTCTTGGCACTCTGATTGGCAATGAACAATGTTGTAGGTTGTACTCTCTGAGAAGTGGACTCTGAGATTTGCATTCAGGAGGTTTATTTGGGAGTTCATTTATCAGATTAATACCTGTGGGAGATTAGGGTAGCATAATTGGGTGGACAGAGGTGAACTGAGATGCAGTTGCAGACTGCATCTTAATGGGGTCTATAGGCTTTTCGGGAGATGGCATGGACCTTCAGCATTGTCCTGAGTACAGATAAGAGGGATGAGCCTTTGTACTCACACAGGACCAGTTATTGAATGCTAATTACTCCTGGAAACAGCAAATGTTTGAAAAGACACCTGCCTTCTATATTAGTAGATTACTGGACAGGTGACAGATGTGAGTCATCAGTTCCTAACATCTTTGGAAGCTGGAGAATGAGTGTCTGGGTCCTAAAGTGAGATCTGGTGGCACTCTACATTATCTACTGCAAATAAACATTTGTTGAATGAAACTGTTAATTTTTTTAAAGAGGTACTTCCAACATGAGGAGGGCAAGAAATTACTAAATACTAAAAAAAATGTGTTTGGAAAGTAAGGATGGGGATAAGGAAGCAGCTATATAGTGATACAGAGGAAGAGTCTGGATTTTATGATATCTATATAATTGACTATAGAGGAAGAAGCAAGAATTGCAATGACAAGGGGAAGATAGGAGAGATGTGGCTACACTTCTAATACTCAAAACTGACCATGTAATTTTCTATTTGCAGACCCAACAATCTGATTTTTGTCTTTCCTCTTTCCACCTCCATCTTATGCCATGACTCCCTTTCTGACATTTGCTGTTCTGTATATACACAACATAACATTTTAATGTCTATCTTTTTGCCCCTATAACTTATTTCATCTACAAAGTCTTCATCTTTTTGAAAAGACTAACATTTATATATTATTAAATGAAGATTTAGATGAAAGGCCACCATTCTTGAACTTCTTTTTATTCTCTTTATGGTGCTAGATAAAATTTAAAGCCTCTATCAGTGGTCTCATCATTGTATCTTCTTCAGTCCTTTCTTTGCTTCATAGTTCCTCTCCTGATCAGAATGTAAACTCTTTGAGGGCAAGTAGTCATATATCTCTTTGAATAACTACCAACTGATATTGTGTCTGAGAAGTGATGGTCACTCAAAACTGTCTTTTGGTTAAATTAATAAACTACATAAGACTTGAGTGGGATTCAAATTGCTGGAAGTTATAATATAATATAACATTCCAATAGAGGATATTGCAATATAGCAGAACATAATACTCATGGAGAAGAAAAAGGGATAGCTAAAGTAATTTTAGAAAGTAGTGAGCAAGACTTTTTAAGCTGGGCTGGAACGTTCATACAGGCAGAAGGAGAGAGAGATGCGAGAAGACCTTGTATTCCTGAATAAGAAGTTCCACTTAAGTATCTTACATAATGGTTTTTCAATATGGGCAAATCTCCAAAGTCTCATTTAAATACTAATAAAAGTGATTTATAGGATGTATTGAAAGGATGAGCAATTCGAGATATCACATCAGTTAAGAGTTATTGCAATTATCTGGCTTAAGGTGGAAGGGAAGTCACTTCTAATGATCAGGAAAATAGACATTATTATAGACAGATAGTGTAGGGGGTACATTGACTATCAAGGCAGGTCAAACCCAGGGCAGGGCAGGAATGAAGCATGGCAAGATGCAACAGGCAATGTGGAAAAGTAGTGAGTAGGTGGCAGGAAGTTTGCATCATCTCCTGGTGAGCTGCCTATAGGTTTTCCTACACTTCACCATCTGGGAGGTCTGCTTTTGGATAGGTGGAAAAAGAATTCAGAGAACTTGACAGCAGGTAGTAGGTAGAGTCCAGCAAGCCAGCTGGCAGCAGAAGAATCTGGCAGAAATAATGAAAATTCAACCAAAATACCAAGATTTACAGGATAGAATCCAGTCCATGAAATTACTAAAGAGAACATGATATGGGTCTAGTACTCTATGACTGACTCTATTACCAGGTGAAGCACCAAGGTGGGGAATCATTTACTGAGGCCAGTGTACAAGATGTGAGTGTGATCACAGTGATAAGCAGTATTAGAACTGTCAGCTTTGTTCTCATCCATTGCAACGAAGGAGGCACACTTGGTAACCTCTGGCAATGGGGGTCTTCAAAGTCTCATTTAAATACTAAATATTAAATACTAAATACTTAGATACTTTTAAGGATACATAGAGAGGAAAAGACTTTAAAGCCATAGCTGCAATACTCTGATGGCAATTATAGGCACTCAGTAATCACTCTAATAGTTGCTGCCTCAGAAATGGTTATCACTGACCAGAGGGATTCAGCCACCCTTTTCTTCTCCTCTTGTTATTACTGAAAATCACCACTGTATACTCTCATGTCTTATGTTGACTACTGGTTTCTGCTTACTGCTTTTCTTTCTCTAGCTTCGGTCTCCCATTTCTGATCCTTAGCTCCTTTGGAATGCCTCATATTCAAACTTCCCAAGAAAGGCTCTAAATGGCACAGTTAGTATTACAGTAATTTGGCAGTAATGTCTCATAAATTCACCTAATGAGCTATGCAAGCTGATAACCTGGCTACCCTTAGGTCAGATGCTGTCACTGGCCCAGCCAGCTCTGGTCTCTGTGATTGCACTGTATTGAATTACTTGATGATTGGTGGTCAGCTTTCCTTACCAAAGGCAGTGAAGGTTGTGGACATTAAGAGTCATAAAGAACTCCTAATCCACTAAAATAGGAATGGAAGATCAAGACAGTAGCAAAAGGAAAGTTGGTGGGATGTTGACCTAGGGTTCCAAAAATGCATATGCAAGATAATAGTGACAGGTAGCTTCAAAGTGATAAGTATGAGAAACATTATTTAAAAGACTGGACAGGGGTGGGTTGCTAAGTAATTTGTCTGTTTTCTCACCTCTCCCTTTCTTCCTGAAAAATCTCTGAACAGAACCTTTTTGTAAAGGTTTTATGCATTCTAGAAATAGAGCTAAAAGAAGTTCTGAGAATTGAAGAATGCTATCACTTTCTGTGCTATATGAAGGCCACAATTAACAAAAGTTCATGACAAAATAAAGTTTCCTGGGTATATCGAGGTGGTGTCACATTTGGAAAAAAAGAGAGAAAACATCCATGGTCAATCAATATTATTCCAATTTGACACAAAGCCAAAAGTTAACATAAGCTTTTTTATGTAAAATAAGTCAAGAGGATTTTGAAAGGCAAATATTCCATTTTAGAGTGAGTCACAATAGGCAGATCTAAATCTACTTGTTAGCACCTCATAAATCCTGCAAGAAGAGAAGGAATATACACAGTATTTAAACAAATGGAACTTGTTAACTCTAAAACAGATCAAGAAGTGAAAATTTTAGATAACTTTAAGAAGAAATGGCAGATTTTTCCATTGTTAGCAAAGAACAATACATGTTTCTCTACATCACTTTGTACTTTGCAAAACTCTTTACATTCCTTATTTTATATGATCTTTACCAAAACCTTTTGCATATTAAGTTCAGAAAAAGTGACTTGCCCAAGATCACATGGCTAGTAATTCTGAATAAGCCAGAATTCAAATCTCTAACATCTTTAATCTGGTTCACTCCCCTCCCCAACTGCCTCACCCCAAATTCATTTTTTCCTCCTCAGGAAGGACTAGATAAAAGATAAATAAATGATAAAGTGGTAGCAGTACATTAAACTGTTTCTATTTCATTAATGTGTGTCAAATTTAATGATATTCAAGGATTCTCCATAAATGAAAGTATATTTTCCTTAGCTCCCTGTGCTGCATGTCAACTTCTTATCTTCTTGGGATATTTTCTCAAGAGAAACAGGAATTCCAGAAGTATCACCCAGATGCTAGCTTTGGATTATACTCTTATAGCAAAAATTAAACTTCCTTAAAATGTGTTTCATAATTTACAGACTTCCATATCACACACCATTTAGACACAAATAAGCCCCTTTCTTAACCACACTCTTCTCCTAAGTGGTAGATCCATTCATTCAAGTTGAAATAAGTAAGATAATACTACACACACATTCTTAAATTCTCTATGATTACATAGATATATTCCTTTCAGATTCAGCCTCAGTATGTTCCCTCTGAAATGTTCACGTAGAATGTATCTACTCAGACTACAATGGGCTTTCAAAATGAGTTAAAATCACTTTGAATGTTAGAGTGATCCAACATTCAATATGTATATATTTAATGATTTATATATGCCAGGTGCTGTGCTAGGCACTGAGGATATATAATAATGAACAAGAAAGACGTGGTTCTGTCCTCCTAGAGCTTACATTCTGCTGGGGAAATTAAACATTAAACATATAAGAAATAATTTGAAAGTACTTAGATCTGTGGATGAAATAAATTTCTGTACTAGAAAATAAGGAGTTTGATAATGGATATTCAGGAAACTTCTCTTTAGGTAGGTGTCAGTTGAGGTCTGAAAGAAGTGTCCAAAATCAGGGGAAATAAAAGTTCAGGCAGAGACAACAACTAGCATGAGACTAAATCAGGCAAGAGCTTGGCACTGGTGGTCTGGGCATTGAGGGAGCTAATTACCAGCAGGGGGAGGTGGGGTAGAGGGAGGTGGAGAAGGGTATGGGGGGATAAATGGTAATAGACAGACACTTGACTTGGAATGCTGAAAACACCATAGTGTACAGATCGTATCTTGTAGAACTGTGCACCTGAAACCTGTATAATTTTGTTAACCAGTGTCACCCTAGTAAATTCTACAAAAAGAAAAAAGAAAGAGAGAGAGAGAGAGAGAGAGAGAGAGAGAGAGAGAGAGAGAGAGAGAGAGGAGAGAGAAAGAAGAAAGAAAGAAAGAAAGAAAGAAAGAAAGAAAGAAAGAAAGAAAGAAAGAAAGAAAGAAAGAAAGAAAGAAAGAAAGAAAGAAACCAGCATGTCAGGCCCTTAGAGGGAATGGCAGGGAAGGTGGTTGAGAGGCATGCAAAATCCTATGAGCTGGGGTAACAGATTTTAACTGGTGTTGGAATTCACTGAAGGATGTGTAGGATATCTAGAACCAGAGTGCTCATTCAGTCATGGGGTGGGCTTTTGGCGGTCCAGCAAGTTCTAAGAATGGGCACTGGATCAAACTCCACGAGTGCAGTGGAGCTTTCTCAGATTTGAGAATTCTTAATAGGGTTGCCCTGGCAGAGCCAGGTCCCCAGTCATTGGCCACAACAGAACTCTGTGGGCTTGAATCCAGTGTCCCCTTCTACTCCCTGCTGGCCATGGTGCTCTAGGAAACAACATCCATTTTAGTTCCAGCAATGGGACACAATACAGAAGTCTGACTTAGGGGAGAGTCTAAATATATAAAAACTTTGAACAATAACAGCCTAATAGAATTTCTCCTTTAGAATTTGTAGTGTTACCATAAGCAAAGCAATATTTATATGAGCTGTGTGCTGAGTCAAATGGCATAGAAATCCTGGTGTTTTAAAAGTATTTTTTTTTTGTTAACATCTGAGTTACCATACATTTCTTTTGAGATTTTTTATAAAAATTTACTCGGATATTAAAGGTGTTTTGAGACAATGGCAGCAGCCGGAGCATGCTGACCCTGCAGAAAGACATTTTTCTTTCAGGTGCCCATAATGATCCAGATTCCAGAATTGCTCACAATGTGTAAACCCAGGCAAGGGCTCCCTGTGTATTCTGAACAGCTAAAGTAAAGATTTGTTACCATGGAAACCAAAGTGCAAAAAGGAAATTAGTGGCCTATCTAAAAAAGTAACCCAGGTATTATTCATATTGGCTTCAGGTGTTTCCACATACAATTTAATAGGCCAGATCAGATATGGCTTTTTTGTGGTTTCTGGTGAAAGGTTAACTGAACAGAATGATCATAAATGTTTAAGGGTCAGTTATATTTACATTTATTTAATATATATCCAGCTGTTAATAAACTCTGTGAATAGAAAAATGGAATGACTTGGATAAATTAAATAAAACTCCATTTTCACTCATAGCTCAAATGTCCTTCCTCGTGTTAACTCTTTACATCCTCAAAACAAAGAGGTTGGTAAAACCCCGGACCTCTCACCTTCTCCACAAACCAATTCTAGACTGGACAATCCAAATTTTCTTTTCAAGTTATTGTCAAGTATTTTCAGTGAAGACTTAAGCTAGCAATGAATCAGTCTGTCATTTGGACTAAAAAAGGAACCAAGAGGAGGGAGGGACCAGAAAGAGGGTGTTGGGAACCACCCAACCTGGTTTCAGAAGCTGTAACCCCCCCATGACTAAGGCGACCTTCGGACCAGAAACCACTAGGGAGACAAAGCTTACCTCCCTGGCAGGAGCACTGACTCTGCTCCTTTTTCCATAACTGGTCCCCAATGCCTGATCAGTTAGCCAATGACGGGTAAGTTTCCCCAAGGGGGGAACGACCTAAGACAGGCATGATCACATGGAGGCCCCAGGGAAGGACTTGGGGGGCTACAGCAAAAGTGGGTAATAGACCCTCGCTCCTTGGCTTTGACAAAAGCCTGAGTCCTTATTCTGTCTGCAAGAAGTCTTCTAATCTCTTGGCTTCCTTGCTTCCTCTGCCTGACTTAATACTGAAACAATGACAGAGGGTGGTGCAGCCCTGTGCTCGAAAAGGCAGGTTCTCTGGGTGATCAGGCTTGAGAAAGAATGCATAAACCCCTGTGAAACCTGCTTTGCTAAGAATGCTCTCAATTAAACGACAATGGTATGAACAGGAAATGAGTTTGTTTCCTGAAGTTTTGTAGCCCTTTAGCTAACAGACCCTGACTCAGAATAAGCCCTCATAGTTCTTTGTATGCTATCTATTGTTTGATCCTTACTGCTTGACAATGATTAATGAACTTTACCTGTATTCCTCTGCAAATTAAAAGCCAATAAAAAAACACTTGAAGGCAAGGATTGGCACGCTCTCCTCTTGAGAGAGCAGCCATGCTGTCCCTTTTCCTCCACAGAATTTGGTAGTCCATGTGAATTTGTCTCATATCTCCTCCATAACGCTGCAGACACTGCTGGCCGGTGTCTGTGTCAAAATGCTGCGGTCTCCTATGGGACTGTGATAGACAGCTTTGGGACTGGTTCCCAGTGACTCCTGCCTCTTGGTACACACATTTCTGTGTAATTCCCTCCCCTTGAATATCATTTGAACCAACCTTTACTGACTCCTTAATCACAACCCTGTGAGAAACCCTGAAGCAGAGAACTCACGTAAGCTGTGCCCAGATTCATAACCTGCATCAACTATAAGATAATAAATGCCTGCTGTTTAAGTGACTAAATTTTGAGATAATTTTTTACACAACAATATACAAGGTCTGGCAGAAGTAACGACTGCTTGAGGGTGGTTGGTATGGTAATAATATGGGTGTAATTATTTATAGTTTTAATTTGAACATTTCACTTAAAATGTCATATGGTGTGCTTGAGTGTGATGTTGTTATATTACAGAATTACATGCTTATGATTTTATAATGAAAACAGGGTGTTATTTGTGCCAAACCCTGTATAATGAATCCAGAATTTTTTTAAATTACTTTCATTAACATGTTCCCTGCCCACCTGTTGTCCCAGTAACTTGGCACTGCCCGATAGATTTTGAAACATTTGACCACATTTCCCAGGGCATCTCGATATAATCACCTCTCCTGTTCCTATCCTCTACACACTTAAAAGCCAGTGACCTATCTTTACACTCAAACTAAGAACTTGAGATTTTATGGTACAAGAACGCCTCTATATTTGTGAATTTAGTTTTGTGGTTTTAAAGGTTGTAGGTATGTGTCATACCTACTTATCCTCTGTGAATCGTTCTGGGTATATGGCATACTTATATACTCTCTAACAAATATAATAGAAAAATAATAATTTCAAAATGATGGAACTAGGAGACATGGTGGAAGAGACCAGTAAGAAGTGGGGAAATGAAAGAAAGGACTGACTGGCAAAGTGATGAAAAATGACAATTTTGGAGTTAGAAAGCTCTGGGTTTCAGCATACAACATGCTATGTGTGAACTCTATGACTTAGGAGGAAATTATTTAACTTTCAAAGCCCTCTATTTTCCTCATTTATATAAATGGAGAAGTAATCAACTAATGTAGATGAAAGAGCCCTGCATGGTAAGTGGCATCTTTCAATGAGGCAGGGCAAACAAGAATGGAAGAAACTGTCTCTTTTGACATCTTTCCTTTGGTCACCTCATACCATGCTCTTTTTTAATGTGGATTCTGAAGCCCAGCTCTGGTTTTCTCATGTCTCAGGTCAGCATGATGTAATAGTTCAAGGATTCTACATTCATTGGGAACTCTAAATTCAATCTCCAATGGATCAAAAAGAAACCATATTTGATTTTAGGAAGGCAACTATATTCACTCCCTAAACATATAAAATTTATGGATCTCCATCAGTTATTTGTCAATATTTTGTACTCCTTTTGTCTTGGAGAAAGAGCAGACATAGCCTGGTCTCTTTTATCTATGCTGAACACTAAAGCTATATGTCTGGAATAGGTCTGTGATGAAGGGCAGGCAAACTTTAATGTATTCAGATAGGAACAGGGTTCAACTTGAATAAAAGAGCTTTCTCTCAATTTTGTCCTGCTAATATGATGTAAGCACCAAGGCTTATGACTAGATTTGAAAATTGGGTTCTTCTGAGTAAAACATTGCCCAACCTGTTTTCCTGCAACATTCAATGTGTATGTGAACTGGGATGCGTTTTAGAGCTTTTGTCTTATCTACTAGTGAAAATATCTTCTCATAGAATGGAACAAACTTAAGAGCAGTGATACAGCCAGGGTTCTCAGAGTCAGTCACATCTTGTTGACTTGGGAAATTTCTTTGCTGCAGAGATCTTGAGCTTTTTCCCAAAGATTCTTGTACCTTAAGAGCATTAAGCCCTGAACAATGAGTGGGCTCATTAGTCTTCCTTGAGGGACTTCTTTGTCATTGGACTTAATCCAGTACTCCCAGAACTAGTTCTTTGGGGACAGCTTTCTGGTAACAACCCTTCCCTTTAATTTTTGGTTTTGCTGTACATCTGTTCACAGGGTTATGATATTCAGCTTCCCACCTCTCTTTGCCTAGACAATGCCCTTTGCTCCCACTGCATATAGGCCATTTCTGCTTCCTCCCAGACCTAGTCTTGGCCCATCTCTTACCTGGCAGGGTAAAGCTAGTCAAAAATGGAAAAATAAACCATTCCATTAGCCAGCTGGCTTACTTAACCTATTCAGCAGGGAAACTATTGTGTGTCATGAGACTAAATGGTTTATTTGCTTTTTGAAAAAATGGCATGTGTTTTTAACCTCTCTTTTTGGTCTGTAGACTACTTTAGATCACATCCTATTCATATTTGTATCTCCAGAGGTTCCCACAACAGTGTTTTAATTGTATAGTGCTTTATAAATCTATTTCTTGAATGAGAGTAACAGCAAAAAGAGAAAGAATTGGCATTAATAGAATATTGTGCTATAATATTTTTAAATATACTCTTTATTTAACACTATTTTCCTTATTTTGTAGAAAAAAACTTAATTTACCCAAGACCATAGAGCTAGCATGTAACAGAACAGATATCAGAACCCAAGTCTGTCTGACATAAAGCCTTTATATTTTCTTTTACAACATGCTACCCCACCACTGTGGCTTCAGTGCTATGATCACGCAAGATTCTTCCTTCTGCTGTTGCAGAAAATAACTCACATGCAGGAGAGGTGGCAGAGCACGATTCTTTATTACGCGCGGGCTCAGGTGAAGAACCCAAATCCTGAGCCCCAATCTCTAACTTTCCGGGGTTTAAATAGCCTTGGACCCCCTGCCTACATGGCAAACTGAGGTTACAGAAGCTAAATGCAGAAGTTAGGTCTAACTACCTTATATGGGAGACAGAGGAGCAAAGCACGGGGTCCTAGCACAGAAGCACAGGGTCCTAACGCGGAAGTTACAAAGTACAAAGTAGCCTAATATGGGGGTTGCCTGCCACACTACAATTAAAAAAATAAAATTGAATCTTGTGTAGATGTTGCTAGTTAAGGGACAATGGCAGTCTGAAGAAAATTGCTAAAAGATTAAAAAGTAGATTTGTAAAAATTGAACTGGTAGAAATAACAAATGGGTTGTATTTTAGTTACTCTTTGCATCCTTTCAGTTTATGATCCCTTGTTCGCTTCATGAAAAAATTCTTTGTCAAATTTTGGAAATAATGATGATAGTATGTTAGTGTAAATTGAATGTAGGATATAATGATACCTCTGAGCATAGGGGTTATAATGATCTAGACAGATTCTGATCAGATTGTTTTACACTGTTATGTAAAATAGTAGTATTGAAAATCTTATTAACCTTTTAGAAAAAAAACAAATAAAAAACATGCATTATCTTTAATATAAGTATCAGTTTTCTTTATGAGAAATCCTTCTTAGATGTAAAAAATATATACTAAAAAAATGATGACCATATTGCTAAATGGTTAAAATTGGCATCACTGGATGAAAATAAATTTAAAATAAAAATGTAAAATAAAGAGTAAATAACAGTTTTTAAAATGTTTTATAAATTATAAAAGCAACCCAGGGTGCAGAAAAGTTGCTAATACACTACCCAGCAGTTGAAAACATTGATTAACCCTGAAGAAAAAAATAAAATTCAAAATGCATTGTTAAATGAGCAGAACTTGTATTACTAATGGAGAAAAATGATTTCTCCAAATAAACTGTCTAAATGTAACAAACTGTCTAAAAAGTATGCAAAAAATTTAAAGAGAGAAACACTATTTTTGAAAACAATTATAATGTGAAAAAATGTTTAAAACTATAAACAAAATTTAGAGACCAGGCTATGGTACCTGAATTTACCAGACATGAAAGGACTACTAAGTACAAATAGACATTTGAAACCCATTGGCTGTTTCATGAATGTGCGTGGCATGGTTTCGTCCATGAGCTCACTTCCTCTGTGAAGTCTGTGGTTTTGAGAGAGTGTGCCTTTCTAACTCCTCTGAATCTTGGTTTTTGAGGTGGGCTCACCTAAGTTCTAAAGATCTGATATTGCAAGTCAGGGTGGAATTAGTTCTTCTGCCCCAGTATTGTTCCCAAAGGTCTGCTTGTTTTTCTTTTTATCCTCTTACATGCCATTGCAAGGTAAGCATAACACTAATTATTTTCTTCTAATCTTATTAGTAAGGAACTTCTGTCATCTGTGTTTTAAAAATGTGGTTGAAATAGATAGACCTAGCCTTAGAAGCTTGTCTGTAATGTTAGACATAAATCCATGTCCATATCAATCCTAAAAGACATTTTTTGTTCCACTATCACCATGTTTTTTTGTCTCATTCCATTTTTAAACAGTCTTTAAAGCTTCCTCATACTTCCTCATATCTTATTTTTTAATATATTTTATTGATTATGCTATTACAGTTGTCCCATTTTTTTCTCCCTTTTATTTCCCTTCATCCTGCACCCCTCCTCCCACCAACATTCCCTCATCATAGTTCATGTCCATAGGTCATGCCTATAAGTTCTTTGGCTTTTCCATTTCCTATACTATTCTCAAGCTCCCCCGGTCTGTTTTGTACCTATCATTTATGCTTCTTTTTCCCTGTACCTTTGCCCCCATTCTTCCCCCTCCTGCTCCCTACAGATAACCCTCCACATGATCAGCAATTTCTGTAGTTCTGTTCCCATTCTAGTTGTTTGCTTACTTTGCTTTTGTTTGTTTGTTTTCTAGATTCAGTTGTTGATAGTTGTGAGTTTGTTGTCATTTTACTATTCATAGTTTTGATCAACTTCTTTTTCTTAGACAAGTCCCTTTAACATTTCATATAATAAAGGTTTGCTGATGATGAACTCCTTTAACTTGACCTCATCTGGAAAGAATTTTATCTGCCCTTCCATTCTAAATGATAGCTTTGCTGAATAGAATAATCTAGGATGTAGGTCTTTGCCATTCATGACTTTGAATACTTCTTTCCAGCCCCTCCTTGCCTGCAAGGTTTCTTTAGAGAAATCAGTTGATAGTTTTATGGCAACTTCTTTGTAGGTAACTGTCTCCTATTGCTGCTTTGAAGATTATCTCCTTATCTTTAACCTTGGGTAATATAATTATGTTGTGCCTTGGTGTGTGCTTCCTTTGGTCCAACTTTGGGACACTCTGAACTTCCTGGACTTCCTGGAAGTCTATTTCCTTTTCTAGATTGGGGAAGTTCACCTTTGTTATTTGTTCAAATAAATTTTCCACTTGTTGCTCTTCCTTTTCCCCTTCTGATACCCCTATAATTCGGATGTTGGAACATTTAAAGATGTCCTGGAGGTTCTTAAGCCTCTTCTCATTTTTTTGAATTCTTGTTTCTTCATTCTATTCTAGTTTACTGTTTATTTCTTCCTTCTGCTCCAAATCATTGATGTAAGTCTTGATTTCCTTCCTGTCACTGTTGGTTCCCTGTACACTTTCCTTTATCTCACTTTCCATAGCCTTCACTACTTCCATTTTGCTACCATACTCAAGCACTTCTGTGAGCATCTTGATTACCAGTGTTTTGAACTGTGCATGTGATAGGTTGGCTATCTCTTCATCACTTAGTTCTATTTTTGGAGCTTTGATCTGTTTTTTTCATTTTCCATATTTTTTTGTCTCCCCATGCCAGTTACATAATAAGGGGTGGAGCCTTTGGTATTCTCCAAGGAGAGGCAACCCATCTCACCGCGTTATGGCACTGTATGTGGGGGAAGGACCTGAAAGGGAACCATGTGACTTGCTTAGTTCTTGACTGGCTTTTAGTCACTTCCTCTGTTACCCACTAGCAAATTGGGCCCTTCTGGTGCTGATACCCAGGTGGGTGGTCTTCTGTACATTCTAAGACCCTGTGGATCTTGCCAAAAAACTTCCCAGTGAGGTTGGGAATTTCTCCTGCTACCACAACGCCCACAGATTTTATATTTAGAGGTTTTGAGGTTTTACTTTCCTGCACTGGAACCCTGGGTTGTGTGGTCTGTCTTGTTCCCTGTTGTTTCTCCCAGTCTATCTGCATGCAAATGTTGGACCGCCTGGTCTGCCAGCTGCCACCTCTGTCCAGCCCACTAGCCTCTTCCTTGCCAAGTGTCCTGTCTGTCCTGGCTGCCCATCTCTGCCCCTCTTGCTTGTCTGGATGAATATTTCTTTAACTCCTTCTTTGTCAGACTTCCATACAGTCTGATTTTCTGGCAATTCTGGTTATTTTTTGTTTTTAAATTTGTTATTGTCCTTTTTTTGGTTGTATGAGGAAGCAGAGTATATCTGCCTATGCCTCCATCTTGGCTGGAAGTCATCTCCTATCTTTTTGAATAACTCCTTACTTGAAGACCAAACATCACAGAGAGGGGAAGAAGTGATGGTGACTTTTATCTGATAATAAATATCACTTGCAAACCGTGATTTCACTTAGTAGCTCTCTAAGAGCATATGATTCTTGTAACTTACTTTGATTAAACTATTTTTGAAAAATTGCAGTTATTTCAGAATTTTATAACATGAACATTGTAAAATAAAACTTAATTGTTTGATCTGACTTAAATTGTGTGGATTAAAATAAAGGTAATTAAGGAATGTGATGATATGATACTTCTGGTTAACAAAATTTAGATAGGTAAAATTTAGTGAAAGATGTACCCAATAGCTCTATTTTTCTTCCCAGTATTTCTCGGTAAATTAAAAAAAAATTACAAAAGTTTCTTTTGTTAATATTCTCATGTAATTCTTATTTAGATAGGTATTGATGAGCATTATTAGAAGGAGAAGAAAGGACAATTTGTCTTCCCTCCTTAAGAGGAGAATGCATAAATATAACCTACTCTGCCTGAAAGTGAAACTAGAACTAATTGAGACTGAATGACAATTAGATTCTACCCTTTTGGTTTAAGTAATTCATGGGTCAACATAATTCTACTAATCATAATATTGAAATAAATAACAAAAGAATAAATAATTGGGACACTAATTTGTTAAACATAATGCCAGCCTGGTTATTTTTTGCCTTAAAATGAACATTGCATTTCAAGCATCATTCTAGACATTACATAAACAGGGTTACAGCAACTCTTAAACATTAAATGTTCAGAAGTTTTACAAAAAGTATTTATTTATTTATTGTGAGGTATATATTTTTATTATTCAAGTGTAATTGACATATAATATTCGTTTCAGGTAGACAACATAATGATTTGACATTTGTATATTGAAAAATATCACAATAATCCTAGCTAATATTTGTCACCATACATAATTATAAAATTTTTCTTGTTATGAGTACTTTTAAGATCCACTCTTTTAGCAGCTTTAAATTATGCAATACAGCAGTATTATTAACTATAACTAACATGTTATACATTATATCCTATGACTTACCTACCTTATAACTGGAAGTTTGTACTTTTTGACTTACTTCACTCTTGTGGCCTAACCCCAAAACCCACCTCTGGCAACCATCAATCTGTTCTTTGTATCTATTTAGTGTCTGCTAATTCTCTTTCTCTACATAAATTCTTGTGGTTCTTTGTATCTGAGTAATTTTAGATTGTATCCTGGACACTTTGGATATTAAAATTATAAGACTTGTATATTGTTTACATTCTACAGAGGATGTAGTATTTTTTTAATGCTATACAAATTCTCAGGTTCAGGTCATAAATTTAATTTTGTCTTCTGTAGGGTGTGGTTCTAATGTCAGTTCAGTTTTTAAAGCCTTGGCAATACTCTTCAGATCTGTCCAGTTTGTGCCATACCCCATGTTCTGTCAGGAACCTGGTGGTAGTTTATCTCTTTGTTCAGTTCTCAAAGTCTCTGATATCCTAATTAGAATCAGGCCCGTGTATGAAGGCTCTCAGATGGGCCCTGTATTTCAGAAACAACTTTATGGGATTGCTTTAATGAACCACTCCCTTTCTTTCTGCTATGTCTCTTACATGTGCTAATTTGTTAGAGCTCCCCTCCTCTGGATTCTGGCCAAAATCTTAGGTTTTAGTTGTGCCACTTCCCTGAACACTTTTGTGTTTGGGCTATCCTCTGGGTCCAACCAAGAAAAGGACAGAAAAAGGAAATTTGTGACAAGGTGGCCCTGCATTCTGGGAATATCAGTTCCTCTAATTGGAAAGGAAAACTCCCATCCCTCAGAGATTTGGCTCCTGTTAGCCCCTTTACTGGTCACTGCAAGCACAAGGGAATTCACTGGAAATTCAAGTGCAAGAGAATGAAAGAAAAGAGAGAGAAGAGTGAAAGGGGAATTTCCATGTTCTCTGTGAATGTTAGTAGTTCCTCTTTTTGATCCTTAAGCCAGAACTAAAGGGCTACTGCTGGAGCTTGCTTCATGACTGAATACTTACTTCTATCTTATCTAAACTAGGTGATACTGGAGAGAAAAAAGGGAGTCTACTGCTAGCTCAATGGCATTAAATATAGAGTTATCAGATCTGTTGGCACCATATTCTTTGCCAAATTGGTCTTACAGTCTCATTAAAAATTTTAGATTCTAGAAATTTCCAAATGAATCTTAGGAACAGTTTATCCATGATGTCTCTCGTTAATCTGTCTCACTAAGATTAGCTTTCTCCATTTTTCTTAAAATATTTGCTTCCACAAAAGCAGAACTTTTATTTTATTTGACTTTGAGCACTAAGTTAAGTGTCCAATTCCTGCACCACTGGAAAACAACTTTAGAGACAGAAAGTTGTTATAAAATCTCTCATCAGCCAGCCTAGAGCAGTGTAGGGAAAGGGCTCAGATTTAGTTCCCAAGTAATGCAAATATATAATCTGGCAAGTAATTCTCAGTGAACTTGTGGTAACATGACTCACAACAAGAAAATCATTTGATAAAATATGCTGAATGGGAAATGATTCAGTGAAAATATTATTTGGAACAAGCAATTACTGAGTGAAGTTACTACCCACAACATACAATTACTCAGTGAAAATATTACAGGGAGCAGGCAAATATTCAATCAAACATTTGACAAGGAAAACAATTTTTCAATAAACAATCATATAATTGTACCCAGAGGAGCATACTTGCCATACGGCATACAAATCATTTACAGGCACTCAGGATGATGTTCTCACTGTTGAAAATGTGTATAATTTATGGTGCTCATTTTAATTGTTGAGATAATTTTATTTCAGTTTTACTTTCAAGTAAACAGCATTAAAATATGTAAAACTATTCTAAAAATCAAATTTTCAAATAATTCTATTTCATATTTTTTTGGTTGACTCTTTCATGTTATTCCTCCATTGTCCCCTCTCTTTGTCTTATTTCTTCCTTTCTGGTTGCTTCTTCCTGTATCTCACTGTTTTCTCTTATTTTAAGGATAAGGACAAATATTTTAAAATCCATGTTTCTGATTAAATCTTCTCTCTATAAATTACTCACAAATGGGTTTTCTGAGAAAACACCACCAGCAGCTATTTATCACACATTAATTGGTTATTGGTAGAATTTGCATTCCTAGACCCAGTGAGTAGTGTATCTTTTGAAAATGTTTAAGTTAAAATGGCAACAATGAATGAATCATAAATACATCTTTCAACCACCAGCATATTCCTGTCAGTCACTGTGCTAAGAGATATGTATGACAGTTCCTGTTCTCAAGATTTGTTGAGACTAATGGTCAATACTGACTCACAAACCAAAGAAGTCAACAAAATGTGGTAACTTCTGAGAGAGGTATGCATAATGGGATGCAGGAAGCAAAAAGATGAGTTCAGATAAGCTACTTTGAGGTACTGGAGGTTAAGCTAAGTGCGGAAGAAACACAAATATTTAGCCACATAAAGAAAGGTGGGAAATGAGTCCTAGGCCAATGAAATGTGACTGGAAGCACAAACCAAATGTGAAGACTTGGGTGTGGGGTCTCCAAGCAGTTCAGTGTTGCAGGATATGACACAATATGGGAACAGAGGATGGCTGATAGGCATATTGGAAGATCAACATATAAGAAATTAATACTTTCCCTTTACTCATATTTAAAAGGCTCTTGGTATATGTTGTTTTCTTTTTCTTCATTTACCAGTTTCTAAATATAATTCAGGTTTAAACATAGTTTATTTTCCTCATCTACATTTAGTCACAGAAGGGATTGAAAGTGGTGGGTGTTCAGGAAGAAAAGTGATTACTTCAACATATGAAGAAAAATAGCTTAAGAAAGGTGAATAACACTGAAAATATATGGAAAGGGTATTGAAACATATGACCACAGGTGTATAGAGAACTGAGGAGAAAGGAAGGTGAAATGAAAACAGCTGCATGACACCCCTTAGGGTGAATAGGGATGGTAGGTATAACTCCAGGAATTCTGTGGCATACTAGAACTGTCTTATTTTCTTTAGCTCCAACACAAATGGCTATCATCAAACTTACTCGATGATATGAACAATTTGAAGAAAGTTCTAGTGGTCACCGACTGTCTTTGCCACCTAGTATTCATTTACCCTTCTCCTGGTAGCTGTATCCCTCGCACCCTACCCAGGGGTCACTTACTCCCACTCCTGCTTCCAGGGGCCTATGACAATCAGGATTTCTCCTCTTTTGTACTCTTAATGATTTCTTCCTTCCCATGGGAAGCATATAATCCCACAGGGAGGTATTTTCAGGGTCTCTGAGAAAATAAAGCCTTCACTGATCTTCTGGATTGCTGGAGTGTTGGAGTGATGTTGGAAGTACTGAATTATCTTTCCAAAACAGGGTGACTAGGCCGAGAAGAAAGTCTACGCAGGCGTCCATGCCAAGTCAGAGCTTACAGGTGTGCAGTGTGGTTTAATGGTCCGATTAAGCCACTAGGAAGCCATCACTCTGTCTCTTGAGCTTTTCAGACTATGCCAGCCAATATCTCTCATTTTTGCTCTTTAAGCCTGAGTTGGATTTGGAAACTGGAACAATCTTGACACAAAGGGTGACAATTTGACATAGTTTGTTAGGTGGCTGCTATGTATTTGTTTGATCATATAATAAATTAACTAAAATAAATAAGCTAAATTATCAATAATGATAGTTCCTTATCTATGAATGGCCCTTTACAGTTGTAAAGCCTTTTCACATATATTATCTTGCTTAATCTTCATAATAAACATTGAAGAAGATATTATTAATGCCTTTTATTTTTAAGGAATTAATTTTTTTTCAGGGTTCTACAGAGCATGGGGATCTTGAGCACAAAGTCAAGCATTCTGATTCCAACTTACTGGCTTTGCCAAGATACTTTGACATCTTCCCCACCACATAGGCTTTAAGGACTTACTTTATATTTTATATATATTTTTTTATCTTTTAAGACATAAGCAATGAACAGGGTGGTTTTTTTAGGTTATTTAACTGTGAAATGTAGAGACTAATGGAATAGAATGATTGATGGGAGAGGAGAATTGCTTTAAAATGCTCCATGCTTTCTTTAAAGTCTATCTAAATTTCTCAAATCTCAATATCTCAAAAATTGGCTTTTAAGAGTAGTGCTAGTTGATCTTAGATAAAATATACTTTACTAGAAATACACAATTCCTTTAGTAAATTTCAAATTTGTTTTTTGGCCTTACACGATAAAGTGTATCATAACCCATTGTGATATTATGGTCTTGAAAAAAAGCCTGATTCTCTAGGTCACCAATGTTATGACTTTGTGATACTTTATTTAACATTTTAAAATCAGAGTTTCTTTTCTTCCTTTTTAAAGAAAGAAAACATACAAAATTTTTTTTTTTAAAAAAACAAATATATCCTTTTGTTAGAATTACCAAAGAAGTATTTGGAATTTTTGCTTGTGTTGTTGCTGATGATTTTGCTTTTTTAATTAATTGAGATATAATTGATACATAAATTCTTTTAGATTCAGGTATAAAACATAATGATTTGATGTTTATATACATTGTGAAATGATCACCACATAGGTTTAACATTTGTCACTATCATAGTTACAACATTTTTTTTCTTGTAATGAGAACTTTAAAGACCTACTTTTTTTTTAGCAACTTTTAAATGTGTAATACAGTATTATTGCAGGCCTAGGACTTATTTATTTTATAACTGACAGTTTGTACTTTCAGAATAATTTTTTTTCTGTTTCAGTATTTGAATCTTAATTCCCCCATGTTCTTGATATATTGCAGTTCTACAGGGGATTGTCACCCTTATGAGTTCTATGTGATGCTTGCAGATGGGATTTCTTCCCAGGAAGCTCTGGCTGGAGTCACTGCACAGATCTAGATGAATTTGGTTGGGAACCCCCCATGAGCAATCCAGACTCTAGATCTCTTTTGTTAAAATTGAAATCCTGAAGAAGTGCATGAGACTTTGTAGTTAAAAATAAATATTTTCCTTTGGCACAAAAATGTGGTTGCTACACATTGCTGTATGTTATTTAATCATACCCTTAGGGACTAAAGAGAAGTTCTTTGAAGGGTCACTCCTGTCTTAAGTCAGAAAATAAATAGGGGAATAAAATACCCCTGTGGAAACAGTAAGAAGGAACTCTTCTCACTTGAACTTCATCTAAGTTTATCCAGTTACAATATACTCGAATACTAGTTCAACTTGAACTTTAACAGTACCCTCTGAAAAATTTTGGTAATGTTTATTTACTTTTTGATATGCCAGTTATTTTGCAACCATTCTTCTCTGAATAAATTGTGACCTTGTTGAAAACATAGATGATGCTTTAAAATTTGTTATCCTACATCTCCTCCTGAATGCATAGAAAAATCTATCATATTATTAGATGCTCAGTATGTAGTATGTCTGTTGATTATTTTGGAATTAAATCTGCACCTTATTGGCAAGGGATTGAATTTGCTATTTATTTTAAAAAGAAGGAAAACAAATCCAATTTTGATGAGATGATGGTGAGACTCATATTGCTAGTATAAATATAAGATAATGTAAACAGTCTGAAGAGCAAAACGGAACTTTATAAGAAATTAGACTCATGCTGAGTGAAATGAGGATCTTTCAAAATCCATAACAGTATTAGGCTTTTTGGCCCTATTTCTATATTAATAAACATTTTATGCTAAAGAAATAATTTCTCAGCAGAAAATGCCATTCTTTTATTTAACAAATAATCCTTAAGTACCTATATATGCCAGGCATTGCTGTAGACACTTGTCCTATATAGTTGAACAAAATGAGATTTATATTCTAATAGGGAGTGACAGAAAAATAAATATAGTAATTATGAATTATTAAATCATACATAAATTAAGCAGTGATCAGTGTTTTGGAAAAAAGAAAAGCAGAGTAGAGTAAGGATCAAGAATACGGGAATAGGGGTTAAAATTTTAAATGGAGTTTTTGAGTAGAACTTATTAAGAGTGTAATGTGCAAATATTGAAGAGAGAGGATTTTAGTCTGTGGGAAGATGAGAAGCAGTGAATAGAACAGTACTGAGGTGAGAAAGTGCTTGCATTGCTCCAGGAACCAATTGTTAAGAGCTTAGTTGAGGGGATGGTGTGCAAAAGAGAGAAAACAGTAGAAGGTGAAGTCTGAGAGAAATGGAGTCCAGACCATGTAGTATGGCCTTTTGGCCTCTTATTTGGCCAAATAAGGAATTTGACTCTTACGCTGAGTGAAATGAGGATCCATGACATGATTTTGAGGAAAAAATGAAACACAAAAACATGACTTGATCTAATTGACATTTCAAAAGGATCGCTCTTGTCATTGTGTTGAGAATAGCCTATAAAGAGGAGATAGTTGAGGTCAATGACCAGTCAGGAAATGTGGTAGGCTGAATAATGACTCCCCAAAAGATATCTACACCCTGATCTGTGAGACCTGTGAATGTTGCCTTATATGCTCCCTCCCCCAGAGGTTCTGCAGAGGTGATTTAGTAAGGATTTTGAGATGGGAAGATTATCCTGGTGAGCTCTTTAAATATAGCCACAATTAAAAATAAATAGTTTTCTTTTGAATAAAAGTGCAGCGCCAGTTAGACCATGCTATACTTTTTTATTTTTATTTTTCCAGAACCTTGTAATGGATCCTCATTTCATTCAACAATAAGATTCAATTTTTTTAACTTATTCTGAAAGAGAGGCAGAAGCAGATTTGAGCACAGACTCTGTCCATCCCCCCACCCCTGCAAAAAAAAAGCCTCTGATGTAAGCAGAGTCAGAGAAGGAACATATCACAACACTAGCTTTGAAGACGGAGCCAAGCAATACAAGGAGTGCAGCCCTAGTTGCTAGAAATGTCAAGGAAACAAAAAAGGCAAACGAATGAATCCTCTCTTACAGCCATGGGAGGGAGTGTGGCCCTGCCAATACCTTGATTGAGGTTCATTGATACTGAGTTTGGACCTGTGGCCTCCAGAACTAAAGGAGAATAAGTTTCTGTTGTGCTAAGCCACCAGCTTGTGGCAATCTGTTGTAGCAGTCATAAGAAACTAGTACAGGGAGCTATGGATATTATCGACGAAAGGTGATGGTATTTCAGACAAGGATGATAAAAATGGAGCTGGTTAGATGAACTTCATTTTAAATAGGTTTTAAATGTACAATAGATAGGATTTTCAGTCAGATCAAAAGTGGGATATGAAATAAAGGAAGAAGTCAAGGATAGCTCCAAAAATATTACCTAAGCAACTGAAATGGTTTTGCATCAGCTGAAATGAAACAAAGTTGCATGTGAGGAAGATTTTTCAAGGGGCAGCCTGGAGTTCTATTGGGGTCATACTGGGTCTGAGATTTTTTAGGTATCTAAATGGAGATTTAAGTAGACAATTGGATATAAGAACTTGAATTTGGGGAGAGAAATCTTTGGCTGGTGATGCATATTTGGAAGTTACTGACACATATTTGGCATTAAAAGACATCAGGTGAGATGATCAAAGAGTAAATACACACAGAGAAGAGAAATAAAGACCAACCCATAGGAAACTCCACACTACAGGTTTTGAGAGAAGCTCTGTGTGTGAAAATAAGCATTGCAAAATATTTATGAAAATGTGTGAATAATATTAATGTCTAAAGTAGGAGATGACTTATGTCAACCTGTGTACCTCAATCCAATGGAATTATCCATTCACTAAAACCAGTGATTGTGATGAGAAAGGAAGTAATTATGATAATTATTAAGTATAACTAAGCAGAACTCAAAATAAATATATTTTCATTGTAATACTGAACATGAAAAGGCATTATATTAAATTAAAATAATTGTATTAATTTTTGGCTTGTTATACTGAGCAGGTTTCAAGTTATGTTGTCTACCATGCTCAAATCCCTCAGAGGTAATATTGAGCAATTTCACCTGAGAACATTCCAATATAAATAAAATATATAAAGCTATAGATTTAAGAAATGCTGTAAACCTCAAAAATGAGTAACATGAAAAAAGCCATCACCTTTATACATAGTATAGTCAAACTGTTGAAAATCATTTTAAATGCCAGCCAATACAGTTAGACTAAAACACAAAACAATTTTATAAAATAAAAGTAAGATTCATAGTTGATTTTTCAGCAAAAGCACTATGGAAGCCAGAAGAAAATGAAATGAAGTACTAGAATAAAATGGAACTAAGACTAATCTACCCAGAAAAAAAATACCCTTTAAAACTTTAGTTGAAATCTTAGAGAAACCAATATTGAGAGAAATTATTGTCAGGAAACCTACACTTAAAGAACTGCTAAAAGGAATCTTTCATTCAGGATGCCTCTAAACTGTTAGATTCACAGAAATGCAGGAGATAATCAAGGGCAACAGAAAAGATAAATATGTCAGTAATTGTAAGTGAATATTGATTTGTAAAGCAAAAACAATAAACTTTCTTGGTGGTTTTAAATATATGTGTTGTTAAAATACATGACAATTGTGAAAAAGTCAGGAAGTGAAAAAGATTAAAATGTTGAAAATTCCTATTAGTAAATTAATACTTTCATTAGAGTATTATAAATCAAAAAATAGGTAGTGAAATCTCTAGGGTAGCTACTAAAAGAAAAATAAAGCAGTGTGGATGGCTTGCCTCTGCTCTGGTCACTCTGTCAAATAGGAAAGTTGATGCTTGTTCCCAGGACTGCCCAACCCATGTCCTTGCAAGGAGGAATGACAGTTTACTGGTGATATTACATGGGTAGCTGTCTGATAAATTACTGACTTCTCAGTGATTAATTCCAAGGTCAAAATAATCATGATAACACAGCTTTTAAGAAAATCATCCATGAAACCAGAATATAAACTTAAAAGAACAGAGAGATGAACTAAATGCTGGAGGTGAGAACCTGGATTTGACATTCATTATAAAATTTTGAGCTTATAGGGTAACATGGTGTGGCAATCATGACTAGTTGCATATGTGATGTCTATTCTTCCATTTTTATGTGTTTTATTCAACTTTAATGTATATAGTTAAAAATACGTTTCCCATGTTCTTAACTCTGAAAGTAGGGAGTTCTGATGTTGGGATTTAAAATAAAACCTACTTGGGATTTTTGGGAAATTTTATTGCTAATGTCCATGTTATTTCTTCCTCCTTACTAACCCTTTCTTCAGTGCTGGCCTGAGGATTGTCATCGGGAGAGTAGCAGCCATCTTGAGATCACGAGGACAAAAGATACATGCTAAGGATGGTGGAACAGAAAAACTAAAGGAGCCTGGGTCCTTACTGATATCATTGAGCACTTAGCTGCATAAGACATGATCTAACTACTTGAAGAATTATTACTATAAATACTTCTTCATTTCTGTTATCCACTATAGTCTTGGTGTACTGTTGCTTAAAGTTGAGTCTTCTCATAACTCATGCACATTTCCATTACCAAGGCCAGCTCTTTACCCTGACATGCAAGGCTATCCACAGCCTGGTCTTACTTCAGTCATCTCCTCCAGCACTTCTCTGCTCTTTCTGATTTCCTTCCCTGTTTTGTGGTCCTCTTCATTGAACACTAGAAAAATAAAAGTTAGGTTTACTGTATCCATCCAATACTTTTTTGTCTCTGATCTTGGCTCAACTTAAAAAAAGAATTAACCAATATTGAATAACTGCTTATAAAATTGTTACAGAAAAAACAAGGGGGGGCCTGGGACGGTATGCTATTACTGAAAGAGACCCCCAGGTTCATTATGTCCACCGTCTGTAGGAAAGATGTCTCTCAATGCCAGAGATTCATGAAAAGGAAAGGAACTGTTTATTTAATACTATACAAACTTAAAGTAGTGACCTAATGTCTTTGCCAAAATCCCAAAGTCCCTTAAAACACCCACAAACATATATAGTCCTTCCTTCCCCTTTGCCCAGTCTGGGGTACCATATCTCAGGAAAGGAAATATAAGTCCGGGCTCAGGCAGCCCTTGGTTCTTCCCAGTAATCCATGTGTGGCTGGTAGGCCTCCCTCAACTCTCGGCACCATCAGCTGTGTCGCCCTCCAGGCAGGATCTCCAATTAATCCAAAGCCATGCGGCACCTTCTCGTGGCCTACTGGTAAGAGTTCTTTTACCCTTCTTCCAGGCAAAGTTTCTCTTGCTTCCCAGGCCACGTGGCCAAAAGGAGCACCTCAAAGCCACGTAGTCCTCTCCTACCAGAGCTGTGGGGGTCTGCATTCTGGCAAAACCGAGTGGTTCTCCCCACAAAGCTGGGGGGAGACAGGGTTGTCACTCGGCTTTGGCTGAGTGGTGATTTTCTGCTAAATCTGCATGGTGAATTCTCTTTCACAGAGCTGCAGGAGCCCTCTACTCTGCCAAAAGCCATGTGGTTCTCTCTCTTCTCCATGGCTGCCATGCCTGGGTTTAAATCCCCATGCCAATCTTCCTCTGCAGCCCCGTTTCCGACTCCTCCCACACTTGGCCATACTTGCCCTCAATCTGCTGTCCTTTCCAGCTTTTCTGGTCGCCATTGTGGTTCTGGGCAGGTGTCACCCCATGTCATGGAGCTAATCTTCTCCGGGCTCCCACGCACGCACTGTAACTCAGGGGACCTGCCCCCCAGTCACACCTTGGGGGGGTCCCTTTCCATCCCCTTGGCCCAGAGCATGGCCATAGCTATTTAGCATATCCAAGCAACCAGCCTAAGGCTATAGGTATGTGAAATGACAAGGCCATGGATTAGCTGCAAGGCTGTTGCTATGGGGAAACAGCTCTTAATGGGCCTACTCCATTTGTCCCTTTCCCCAACCCACACTTGGGGTGTGAGGACATCCGAATATTTTCTGAATACCTTGAGTTCTGGACCCCATTTTAAATGTCCATTTGTGGTCCCCCCTCTTGGCTGCCCTTGTAACACAATGATTAGTATTATAATCCCTAAAATGAAAATGCTTCCTGTTATCTGCTTTTGGGAACAGTAAAAAAGGGAAAATCTTCAGTAATGCTTTCTCACATTTCAAATCAAAAGCCTGAATTAATCACAATTAGATTATGCTGAAATAACAAATTAATCCCAATATGCCACCTGTTGACTTTATTTCTCACTTAGGCTCCATGTTCATTGGAGTTATTGGAGGTTCTGCTCTACATAGTCACTCTGGAGTCCAGGCTGATGAAATTGCACCATCTAGAATATAGCTTTCAACCACAGTAGAGGGATGAGAATGCACGAGTCATGTACTGTCAGATTAATGATTTGAGCTGGAAGTGACACATATATCACCTCTTCCAGGCCAGTGGTCAAATTTAGTCACATGACTTTTCCTAAATACAAGGCTTGGGAAGCCAGGATAGTAGAGGAATCTTCGGTGAGCACTACTGAATCTTCCACAAACTCCAAGGAGTAGAGTGAGTATGGGAAACATGAAAGAGGAAAGGATTATTGGCTAAATTCTAGGGATCTGTGGAAAAGAGGAGAATTTAATTAGTCAGGCAGTCTGTTGACAGGCGTCGTGGGTTTAGCTGTAGATACTTCCAAATGGTTTTCTAGCACAGGTTGACAGAGCTGACTACCAGATATATAGGCCTAGTGTTCATAGGCCTAGGAACTCAGGATGACAGCAATGGAAATGACATTCAGCACATACCAGGCCTCAGCCATCGGGCTGGAGCTTGGATAGAGGCAGTTGTTGCTCAGAGGTAAGGTTAACAGTTGAGCCTAACTTCTCTCTCTGAACTTCCTTTTCACAGGCAACAAAATACACCAAAGATGCAAAAGATAGACATTAAAAAAAAAACACCTGAATGGATCCTGAGAATTCTGAAAATAAACAGTGAATAGTTTACCCTCTTCCTAGCACATTATGTTCCACCTGGAACATAATTATACTAAATTACAAAAAAATATGGAGTTTCACATAAACTTTCTTTTAAAAATATATTACAAGGTTTCATTTTATCCTCATAATTACTCTTGGGTAGGTAATATTATCCCAGTTTTGCAGAGGAAAAATCAGAGACCTAAAGAGTTAACAACTTGATCAAATTTGAAAGATTTACCTTTCTGGCTTACACATTTAAATCTAAAAGAGAGTTTCCAAATTAGGCTGTAAATCCTATTGTCTCTTTATGCTAATGAGCCAAATAGTTGAGTTTTTCAGCTAATTTTAGCAATGAGTGATTGCTCACAAATCTCTCAGGCTACCTGCCTTTGGCCATCTTAACCATCACCAAGTTCTGCTGGTTAAGTGCTGGCTGACATCTGTGAAGTTCCCTGAGCTCCTGTCTTCAGGGGAGAAGATGATGATACTATTTGACAAATGTGATATCTTCACTTAGCACCCAGCAGAAATGAGTTTTCACAATGGCAGAGCAATTTGAATATTTCGTAGGTGTTCTTGTGGGTTTCAACACTTTATTATCAGGATGGAAATACTAACATATATATGTTTCATGTAGTGGCATAATGCTGGCAGAGAAGTTGAAAAATGGAAGCTTCTTCCATTGCTAACAAATCAAGTTTGATAAGAAAAAATTGAGAAAATGAAAATGGAAATTACTTCCCCTGCAGTGAGCTAAGAAATTGAAAGTATTCTTTCTCTCTTAATTCCTTCTCAAACTTAATTTTGTAGTGGCTTTGCTCTGCATTAACAAAATACTTTTTCACTTTAAATGTAATGGATTTCATTGAAAATACTCTTTAAAACTGTGTAACCGGAAAAGACACCAGCGTTCGGGCTGTCTGTCACTACCAAATCCACTAAGCAATGACAGTGTCTGAACCTTTTATGGACGCTTTATTCAGATGGCCGGTGATCCGAGAAGATGGCGAGTTCAGATCCTAACAAACCATCTTCCCTTCTCTTTCCTGGCCAGATCTTTTATAAGGGGGGTGGGGGAGGACAAGCAAGGTGAGGTGAGGGCTTTGGAATTCAGGAAGGATTGGGTGAGCAAAGCTGCAGCCTTCCAGTTCTCAGCAGTTAGCTGTTCCCAAGGGTGGGGGGTGGTTACACAAAAGCTGGATGACTCCAATAAGTCCCCAGATGGCAATCTCTAGCCAGTGCCCGAGGAGGTTGGCTGCTTTTCCCAGGAGCCAGGATGGGCCTTATCTGTAGTTTCTGAAACAAAAGCTTAACATATACATTACTTGCTAGACTTACAGCTTTTTACGTTAAGCTAAAATTTTCCAAGTCTTGAGTCCCCTATCATATTGACTTCAGAAACTTGCTACTCAATAGTGATTAAATTATAATATTGTACAATATGTTGAATATATATGTTATTGTATAATATGGCAATATTTCATGCCTTAATAATGAGCTATTACTCTGATTCCACTGTGTTACATGGCTTGGTTGACCCTAAAATAGGGAGATTATTTGGATGGGCCTGATCTGATACAGGAACTCTTAAAATCAGAGAGCTTTCTCTGTCCAGTTGTAATGGTGTGTGAACTAGAGATACCCAGAAATCCCAAATCCCTCACAGCTATCTCCTGGAGGGATGGGGAAAACCAAGCAGAGCCATTGAGAGCTACTTTGCACATCTGAAAAACTTGGCCAGTGTTTTAGTAAAGTCAAAAGCTGTGCCTGCTCAGAGCCATGGAGATGGACGTGACTCTAACCCATGGTGGGATGTAGCCATAGGGGCTCCTTGCACCTGTGCAAGCAGCTTGGGGGCTGCTCCTACCTCACAGGCCAAGATTGCCCAGACTAACAGCAGCGAGAAAGGCAGAAGAAACCAGAGTGCTGGCAGATGTAACCCACTGTGGTAGGAGTGGGAAATGGAGATACATGAAAATCCACACCAGGATTTAAACCCAGGCATGCAGCCATGTGGGAGTTTTTAAATCATGCACTTTGGGAGCAAAGAGGGAACTCTCACTCTCTCTCTTAGCCACTCTCTCTCTCAGCCATGCTAGAGCTCTGGACCATGTGTGAAGGAGAGTAGGAGAGCCATGAGAGGTTGACCATGAGAGGCTCTCTCACACACTTGACTGAGGAAGGAGAAGTATCTTGACCATGTTGCAGCAATGCAGGGTCTGGGCCACATGGTTTGAAAGGATGAAGAAGGATTCCTGGGTCCACTATGAGGATGTAGTTTTGGATTAAAAGAAGTCTAGCTAGCCAAGCACAGATGACTAGAGGAAGCTGGAATGCAGCTGAAAATCTGTCCTGCTAAGCTACAGACTTCTATTTCTCTTTCAGAGAGATGGTCCATCTGACTGGCCTGGTTTGGCAAGCGGGGGCAGGACTGTGTGTTTGAGGATGTTTCTTTGTTTTTAAAGGGAGTGAGATTTAATGACAGAATTCTGCCATTATTCTAAACTTGTATAACTTTTGAATACATTGTTCCTTTCCTTTTTACAAAATTCTGGCATTGAGAGCCACAGTTCTTACTGGTGGTGAGCAAAAAGAACCCAGAGTTATAGAACCTGGGCAGTGGGGGAGTTCTGTTACACAGTGGCAAGGAAAAGGCAGAAGGGAAGTGAAGGAATCTGAAGCATGATAAGATTGGAAACACTGCCACTGGCTTGAAGATGGAGGAGGTCACAGCTAAGGACCAGAGAGAGAGTCTATGAGTTGTGAATAAACCCCACCCAACAGTCAGCAAGGGAACAGGGCCCTCAGTCCTACCATCATAATGAACTGAATTCTGACAACAACCTGAATGAGCCTGGAAGTAGATTCTTCCCCAGAGCCTCCAGGTAAGAACCAAACCCAATTAAAACCTTGATTTTAGTTTTGTGATGCCCTGAGCATAAAACCCAGCCTAAGTCCACCCAGACTCCTACCTACAGAAATGTGAGCTAATAAATAGATTATTTTAAAATCTAGTTAAATATGCAAATATGTGGTAACTTGTTATGGGTTATATAATTAGACCAGTGATTTTCAACCTTTTCATCTGATGGCACACATAAACTAATTACTAAAATTCTGTGGCACACCACAAACATATTTTTGGCTGTTCTGAAAAAAACTGGTATAATTTTGATTAATTTACAAAAAATAATAGTAATTACTTACCTTTTTGCTCCGAAGTGACTTAAAAAAGTAGGTGCCTAAACTCATATAAAATGATTTATGGTATTAAAAATTAACCAATCAGTCCAAATCTTATGATGCAATGTGACTAATAAGGTGCCACTATATTATTTGACCTATGTACTTATGGTTCAAAATAGGGCATTCATGGACATGGACAACAATGTGGTGATTGCTGGGGGTAGGGTGGCATAAGGGGACCAAATGGTAATGGAAAAGCTACAGTATAAAATAAAACATGAAAAAAAGAAAGAAAAGATAAGGCTTTCACATCAGACAGTTATTGTTGTGTTAACTGTTGTCATTTTTTGGCTGACAACCTGAAAGAGGTCAGTGCCTCTGTTTAAATAGTCAAGTATTGCATATTTAAAAATTCTTTGGTGCATTGGTTGAAAATCACTGAATTAGACTGAAAACTCCGTGAGGACAAAAGCCATGAGAGGTCTCATGTTTTAGAATAAGCAAATGGGGCTTTGGTGAAGTTGGGTTTTATGGTTCCCATATATGTGATGATAGATTACAGAGGAGATGGGCAAATAGCAGAAGGAGATGGTGCAAGTGAAAACTTGCTTTTGTTGTGGAGGTTGGTCAGCTCCTCAAGCTTTTAGACACAAAGCATCTCTGAGATTTGGTTTCAGAACAGTTATTTATTTATTTATTTTTTACCATATCTAATCCAAGAACATTGTTCTTTTTCTATCATATTTTCCCCCTATTTGAATGTTCCTTGAATATGAAGGTTCTAGGTTCTTCTCCAGTTGTTTCCCTCTCAGATTTCCTGGTCCAATAACATGGATGTTGATGATCCATTTAACTAGCCTCACTCCCCAACTTAAAGTAGCTTCAAACCTAACAAATTATTTTGGTAGCCTCCCTCTAAGGTCATATATAACATCTTTTATGACATACATTATGTTTATTCTATTTTGCACTCTGTTAGAACAGTCAATCCCTCCAGAAATTTCCTGACATTTGTAGTTTCATTTCATTATTGAGTTAACCATCTTGATTAATTTATTCTAAACACACCAAAATGTTCTTTACTAGGACTGTGGAAGAAGTGGTAGTTCAAAGTAAAACCTTAAAGTTACATGCAAAGAGGAATTTGAATGAGAGTGAATCATCTGGTCCTAAATATGCCAGCAAATGTGATGCTGAAGCTGCCACAACAAAAGAGTAGAGAAAAGGGCACTTTGCATTTCTTTCTTACAGCTCTAGGTTTAATGGGCCCTTTCATTTCACTTTCCTGGTGGGAAAATATATTTCACTTTTATATATTCTTGCTGTCACATTTGTGAGCTTTAAACTCATCTCCCACAAAAAAAGTAGAATTTTTTCCAACTTCTTTGCACTCTTGTCTCCATCCTTAAAGCTCTATGTATTGGAGGGTGATAACTTAGCATTCATTATAAGAATATAAAAAGGGGAAGGGTTTACAGGAAGAAGTATAAAGGACACATAGATAAAAACTAGGGGTGGGTGGCAATGGGAGGGAGGAGGGGAGGGCTGGGTGGGTGGGCTGGGATGGGAGTAAAAGAAAATTGTACTGCAACAACAATTAAAATAAAAAATATTAAAAAAAAGAATATAAATAGTCACAAGTAAGCATCTTTTGGAAATTCCTTCTGCATGTAAGGGTAGTTTACATTACAGTGAAGGGAGAAGTAAAATATAATGGGCAGAAATTTCCTTCCATACCAGTTCTGTGGAGACTCCAGGACCCCATCTTAGGGGCAGATAGAGGGGAGATGGAGGGTCTACACTTGCTAGACAGAAAGCCAGAATCTTATCTGGGATAAGCCAGGCATAACATCAGAACCAGATGGTTTCCGCAGTTAGATTAGCCTGTCTGTCCTGGCCAGACTGACAAACTAAACCATTTCAGCATCATTTGGATCTTTTGGTGTGAAATCAACTGTAAGATTGGGAAGGAAAAAATTGAGAATTCTAAACCACTTAGAAGGAATGCTTATTTTTCTTTTACTGAAATTATAATTTATCACCAAAAATTATTAAAATAATTTGTACTTAGAACTGAATTTCAACAAATTGCTCTAATAAAAAATAACTCAGGGAGACCTGAGTTTTGTTCTAATTTTGCCTCTGGCTGGTTAAATACAATCCTTGCAATGTTACTTAATCTCCTGCTCCTCAAATGTGTAAAATAATGTAAGAATATAAAGTACAAGGTCTTTTAGGATTAAAAAATAAATAATCCAAATCCCCATAATATTGATATTGTAAGATGAATGTGTAGGAGTGATCTTAGAGCTTTGCTGATTCAGGCTTAGAAACTGTTTTTTTGGGCAGATCATGTATGGGTTTTGGAAAAAAAGGATTCTTTCACTTTCAACATGTACATTACTGAAGTATATTAAGTCAGGTATAACTAAACTAACATTTTATATTTGCTTGATACTATCTCTTTCAAAACTTAAGTTTAAATTCTGCTTTTTAAAAGGTAATGGTCTTTTTGTATCTTTATTTAGTTTTTTTATCATTTTTTATTAATGTTTGAATACAGTCCTCTCCATTTTCCCATCACTGCTTTCTCCTTCCCCACCCACTCCCACTTCCCACCCTCAATCCTACCCCTCTTTGGCTTTGTCCGTGGGTCCTTTATACATGTTCTTTAATGATCCTTTCCCTTCTTTCCTCGTTATTTCCCTCTCCACTCCTGAAACACTGAAATTCTGCTTTTTAAAGTCATATGACAGTGACCAGAAGGGAGAGGGGAGGGAATTTCAGAGGAAAAGGGGAAGGGTGTACAGGAACAAGTATAAAGGACACATGGACAAAAACTAGCGGGGTGGAAATGGGAGGGAGGTGGGCAGGACTGGGGGGGTGGGCTGGGATGGGAATAAAAACCAGAAAACTGTACTTGAACAATTAAAATAATTAAAAAAAAATAAAGTCATATGATAGTATAGGCTCTTTCAGCTTCCCATTAAAATAGCTCCAAATGAATACCCATAACAACAAAGTGAAAACACATAACCATACCCCAAACAAGGGCCCAAATGTATTTATTTATTTATTTTTTGCCTGTATATGGGCAAAATCTCTACTTGCTATGAAAAAGAGCTGAATTGAACTGACTTGAGAAAAATATTAAAAAGAAAGTCATCTTTTACCTTAAAAGTCTGAGAACATCTAAAGAAAGAACAGAAGCCATTTTTAAAATCATAGAAGTAAGAGAAAATAGACAGCAGGAGACCGTTATATACTGTGCAGTAAGAGCTTCATGCATGACACAAAGATAGAAAGATTTGTGGTAGTTGTAAATGTGAAAATATGTTTTTTAGTTCTTCCATATGTGGAGAATATCAGTCAGAGCTATGTAATAAGGAAGGGGTTGGTTCTGCCCTCTCAGTACAACACAGGTGCAGATAGAAATAAAGAACTGGACTCATTATTTCATCCATGCCCTGTGCTAGTGGGTCACACTAGGTGTGGAGTTGGTCAGTCCAGGGTGCAAATAACACACTCCCTTATTACCTGCCATGCCTGGAACAGGCTGCTCCAACAGCCTGGGCATTGGTCTCCAGATAATAATAATAATAGCTAACACTTTTGAACACTTACTATGTTTCAGGCATGGTTCTAAGTTTTAACACACATTATTTCATATAATTCTATGAACAACCTTAGGTGTTCAATCAGTTATCCTCAATTTTTTTAAATTGAATTTATTGGGATGACATTGGTTTGCAAATCCATACAGGTTTCAAGTGTACAACTCAATAAAATGTCATTCACACACTGTATCGTGTGCTCATTGCCCCAAGCAAAGTCTCTTTCTGTCCCCTTCTCCCCCACTTGCCTTTGCCCACCTTCACCCAGCCCCCACACCCCTTTCCCTCTGGCTACCACCACACTGTTTTCTGTGTCTATGTGTTACATGTATACGTTCTTTGGCTAATCCCTTCACTTCTTTTCTCCAGTTCTACTTCCCGCCTCCTGCCTGACAGCTGCCAGTCTGTTCCATATATCCGTGCCTCTGTTTCTATTGTGTTTGTCAGTTTATTTTGTTCATTACATTCCACATGTAAGTGAGATGATATGGTATTTGTCTTTCTCTGGCTGGCTTATTTTACTTAGCATAATGATCTCCAGGTCCATCCATGTTTCCACAAAAGGTAATATTTTCTTTTATAGCCTAGTAGTATTCCATTGTGTAATTATACCACGGCTCTTTTTATTCACTTATCTACAGTGGGCACTTGGGTTGTTTCCAAATCTTGGCTATTGTAAATAATACTGCAGTGAACATAGTGGTGCATATATTCCTTTCAATTAGTATTTCAGGATTCTTAGGGATATATAACTGGGCTCGCTGGGTCAAAAGATAGTTCTATTTTAATTTTTTGAGGAAACTCCATAACTCTTTTTCACAGTGGCTGCACTAGTGTTCATTTCCACCAATAGTGCACAAAGATTCTCTTTTTCTACATCCTTGCCAGAGCTTGTTTGTTGATTTATTGATGATAGTCATTCTGGCAGGTGACAGATGATGTCTCATTGTCATTGTAATTTGCATCTCTTTGATGATTAATGACATTGAGCATTTTTTTCATACAAGGTCTGTCTGGAAAAAGTCCAGCCAATGTTAATATAAAGAGAATGGGTCACAAGACATCAGTGTAACCTGGCAGCCAAGGAGAAGAGACTGGAATGTGAGTGCATGAACAATGACAACTTCACAGAACTAGTCACTGGGACAGTAGACACAATTGAGTGAGCATGTGTACTATGTGGCCATCACATTCAAAAGGACTGAATGAGTAGAACAACAAATCTGCATCAGATTTTTCGTTAAGCATGAACATTCCTCCATGGAATCTATTCAGCACATTCAGAAGGCTGCAGCTATGGGCAACTGGTGATTGTTAGCTTCATTATGGCAATGCACCCACTCATGCATCACATCTTATACAGTTTTTGGTGAAACATCAAATCAGCCAGGTGACTCAGACCCCCTACAGTCCAGATTTGGCACCCTGTGATTTCTGGCTTTTCCCCAAACTAAAATCACCTTTGAAAGGGAAGAGATTTCAGACCATCAATGAGATTCAAGAAAATATGACAAGGCAGCTGATAGCAACTGGGAGGACTTTGTGAGGTCCTGAGGTGCCTACTTTGAAGGGGACTGAGGCATCATTGTCATATGGACAATGTTTCTTGTATCTTCTTCAATAAATGTCTCTATTTTTCATATTACATTGCTGGATACCTTCTGGTTGTACATCATATATGCCCAGTAATATCATCCTTTCAAAGTGAATGATAAATAGTTTCTCAAACAAATTCATTACTAGAAGAAATATTCTGCCAAAAACTGTTAAATTCTTCAGGCAAGAGATAAATGATATAACTTAGAAACTTGACTCTACATTTTTTAAAAAAGAAAAACATCAAAGAAAAATAATGAAGATAAAACTTTATTATTATTCTAAATTGACCTAAAAGATAACAGTAGCTATGCATTGGCTGATTATAGCATGTGGATAAGTGCAGCAAACAACAGTGTTGCAAGAGTCAGGAGGAAAGAATTGGGGATGCTTTGTTATAAGGTAGTCATACTACATAAGAAGTTGTAGCAGGGGTGCCCAACCTTTTGACATCTCTGGGCCACACTGGAAGAACAAGAGTTGTCTTGGCCACACATTAAATACACAAACACTAATAAAAACTGATGAGCAAAAAATAGATTTGAAGTAAATTTCTGATTGCATATTGGGCCATATTCATAGACATCCTGGGCCACCTGTGGCCCATGAGTCTCGAGTTGGACACCCCTGGGAGTGTTCTCTGAAGGAGAATTTAGACTATTAGTAATATATATTTTAAATCCTGTGGCAACCAGTAAAAGAATTAAACAAATAAGTATAAATGATATGTCAATAGAAGGTATTAAATGGATGTATACAAATGTGAAACCAGTCCCAACCCCTGGAAAAGAAGGACATCAAGAAAACTTGGACTGGCTCTTCCACTTGTATATGGTTCTCTGTCTTCCAATGTTGTTCTAACCTGCACTTTTTGTTGGGCTGATTATTTTTGTCTTTTATTTCTTTTTCTTGTTAAGTGGGAGAAAATTAAGCATAAAATGTGCTATTAATTTTGAATAGTCTGCGAGAATATTCTCCACTATTGCTCTGTATTTGAAATATTTTTTCTGCACTATTCTTTCTTTTATATCCTCAGGCCCTTTTAAATTGCATGTGCATTAGACAACTCAATTGTCACAGAGGTCCCCAAAGCTCTTTCTTTAAAAAATGTTTTTCTGTGTTCTTTAGATTGATTAATTTTTATTATTTTTGTCTTCCAGTTTACCAAATCTTTCTTGTCATCTCTATTCTGTTGTTAATCTCACTTATCAAATTTTGCATATAATGTGTAGATAGATGTGTGTGTGTGAAAAGAGTGCTTTATTTCTCCTTTTCTTTTAAAAAATATATCTATGTGAAGGGGAGTAAGAAGAAAGGCACATGAGAAATGAAATGAGCATCATTTTAACTTTCAAATAAGTTTAACTGATTTTAACTTATTTGAAAGTTAAAATGATGCAAGATGGGAGAAGAAATACATGACAGTGGAGATATCTGGGAGGGTAGCGCAAATGTAAAATGTGGAGACTGAATGCTTTAGGGAAATAAAATGAACTACTTTCTCCTGTCACTCACATTTTGGTAACATGGATTCTAAGGTAGAGATATAAGGCTGGCTAGCCAGCAACAAGTACATTTTCTGTGGTTTGTGGAGGTTATTAAAGAATTTATTAGTTCTGTAGGGTGGATTAAAGGGATTATTCTGCCAATGTCCAAAATTACATGTGATTTTTTTCTAGAGCAAGGGCTGTATATCTAAGAAAGGGTATTACAACAGATCCCGATAAATATGCATCGTTTGTGGGTTTATAGAGGGAAGAAAGACGCCATTGCCACTGGTAGAATTCTAGGCATCATTAAAAGTCTGACACATAGAGAGTAATGCTTCCTTACAGCAGCGTACACAATTGTTACAGATGAGATATTAAGCTGATAGTTGTAATGAGGTGAGCAACTCATTCAAAGTGAGATGATCCATGGATCATAATTTTCTATAATAGAACTACCTTATAATATGTGTACATATCATATAGTGATTTATATAAACTATATGTACTTAATGTGATGGTAGGACTCATATAATCTAGCCATCCTGGGAATGAGAGTAGCTCTCATATGCCTACTAAAATATCATGAAACATACTACTTTAGGGAATTCAAAAAATACTATTAGGAAGAGGAGCTTCATAGAAAAATATTTAAAACATTATTATGTATTTATTACTGTCTTTCATTCTTTTATTGCCTATATGTCATGGAAAATGAAAAAGACTTTGGATTTAGAAATAGCTTTGAATCCCATTACAGGCAATAACTCTTTTGGAACAGAGCGAGTTATTTTTGCATCACTATGACCTGAATTGTAAAAATGAAGATAATATTTCTCACATTATTTCAATTACTTAGCTAGCACCATACCAGACATATAGTAGCCAGTTTCTGTCACGAATTCATCAGATTGCATCATGCAATGAATGCACTTGGGATTGATCCAGTATCACTTATTGGGAGGTACTATGGCCATTTTTCACAGTTTCAATATGTGATATCCACCTACTTTGCTCAATTTTTAAAATTGTAGTTGGGTTTTTGCTTTTCTCACACAAGTATTGTGTACTTGGTTTGATGAAACCACTGTTATATTCTCTATATAGGGTTTTCATTTTTGTCATGAATGAGCTCTGTCAAATTTCTAATCTTCCCTTAACTGGAGTGAATAAAGTACTACTTGTACAATTCCTACACTTTCTCTGTGAATTGTCTATGCTCACATTTCAACCTTTTTTCTGACCTAGATAATGGGAATGCTGTAAAAAAAAAGAATAAATGAAATACTTAATTTGGTAGATGACTCGGATCCTGGCCCGCAGCGTCCATGGCATTATGGATGAGATACGAGACAAATTCACACGGACTACCAAATTCTGTGGAGGAAAAGGAACAGCATGGCTGATCTCTCAAGAGGAGAGTGCACCGACCCTTGTCTTGACAGGTTTTTATTGACTTTCAATTTGCACAGGAATACGGGTAAAGCTGATTAATCCTTGTCAGGCAGTAAGGATCAAACAATAGATAGCATACAAAGAACTATGAGGGCTTATTCTGAGTCAGGGTCTGTTAGCTAAAGGACTACAAAACTTCAGGAAACAAACTCATTTCCTGCTCAGACCCTTGTCATTTAATTGAGAGCATTCTTAGCAAAGCAGGTTTCACAGGAGTTTATGTATTCTTTCTTAGGCCTGATCACCCAGGGAACCTGCCCTTTCCAGTACAGGGCTGCACCACCCTCTGTCATTGTTTCAGGCTTAAGTCAGGCAGAAGAAGCAAGGCAACGAAGAGATTAGGAGACTTCTTGCAGACAGAAGGAGGACTCAGGCTAGGTCAAAGCTGAGGGGCGTGGGTCCATCACCCTCTCTTTCTATAGCCCCCGAAGTCCTTCCCTGGGGCCTCCCTGTGATCATGCCTTTTAGGTCGTTCCCCCCTTGGGGAATCTTACCTGTCATTGGGTAACTGATCAAGCACTGGGGGCCAGTTATGGATGAAGTAAAAGGAGCAGAAGCGGTGCCCCTGCCAGGGAGATAAGCTTTGTCTCCTTAGTGGCTTCTGGTCTGAAGGTTCCTCACTCAGCCCTAGTCATGTGGGGGTTACAGCTTCTGAAACCAGGCAGGGCGGTTCCCAAAAGGTAGAGAAAAAAATCTATGCATGTGGTTCTTAAGAAAATAAAAGAGGTTTTCCCCACAGGTTAAAATTGTCATAGCTTTTTTTCTTCAAATGTGTTTTTAAATAAAAAATAAGATATTATATTTTTTGGAAAGTACTTGAATGCTGCTCAGGCTTTCCCCAACAACATTATTTATAGTATGCACCTGTTAAGTTAATTTGTTTTTCATCATTACTAACTTAATATCTTTTAAATTGATTTTATATTCAGAAGGAAAATAAATATTGAGTTCTAGCTTGGACATTTTCTTATGATGGCAAATAAGTCAAAAGATTCTCCATTTTCTTAGACAAAAAATGGTGAATTCAGTTCTTTGACCTCCTGCTCAGATAAGTTTAAAAAATTTTAGATTTAGTCACATTATATCTTAAATCTTTCCTCTTTGTAGTGTCACAGGAAACATTAAAAAATTGGACATTATATTTCTAGAATGAAAAACAGAAAGTTGGATTCAATATAGAAATTAGTCTTTAACAAAACTGACCTGGCTAACTCTTTACCATATTTCTTTTTTTTTTCTTCAGTTGAATGGCAATCATTTTACTTTTAAAAATTACTTTATTGTTGTTCGATTACAGTTTTCTGCATTTACCCCCCACCCCTGCCCTCTCCACCGCAGCCAAACCCACCTCTCTCCCTTGCTTCCACACCCCCCTTGGTTTTGTCCATGTGTCCTTTATAGTTGTTCCTGAAAACCTTTTCTTCCATTATTCCCTCCCACCTACCCTCTGGTTACTGTCAGATTGTTCTTAATTTCAATGTCTCTGGCTATATTTTGTTTGCTTTTTCCTCTTGTTGATTAGGTTACTGTTAAAGGTGAGATCATATGATATTTGTCCCTCACCACCTGGCCTATATCAGTTAGCATAATGCTCTCCAGTTCCATCCATGCTGTTGCAAAGGGTAGGAGCTCCTTCTTTCTCTCTGCTGCATAGTATTCCATTGTGTAAATGTATCATAGTTTTTTGATCCACTCATTTACTGATGGGCACTTGGGTTTTTTCCAGTATTTGGCTATTGTAAATTGTGCTGCTATGAACATTGGGGTGCATAGGTTCTTTTGAATTGGTGTTCCAGGTTTCTTAGGGTATAATTCCAGCAGTGGAATTGCTGGGTCAAAAGGCAGTTCCATTTTTAGTTTTCTCAGGAAATTCCATACTGTTTTCCACAGTGGCTACAATAGTCTGCATTCCCACCAACAGTGCACTAGAGTTCCCTTTTCTCCGCATCTTCTCCAACGCTTGTTGTTTGTTGATTTGTTTATGATGGCCATTCTGCGTGGTGTGAAGTGGTGTCTCACTGGGGTTTTAATTTGCATCTCTCTGATGGCTAGTGATGCTGAGCCTCTTTTCATATGCCTCTGAGCCCTCTGTATGTCCTCCTTGGAGAAGTGTCTATTCAAGTCTTTTGCCCATTTTGTAATTGGGTTGTTTGTCTTCCTGCAGTGGAGTCATGTAAGTTCTTTATATATTTTGGAGATCAAACCCTTGTCTGAGGTGTCATTGGCAAATATGTTGTCCCACCCAGTTGATTCTCTTTTTATTTTAATGCTGTTTTCTTTAGCCATGCAGAAGCTTTTTAATTCTATGTGGTCCCATTTGTTCTTTCTTTTATGTCCCTTGCTTTAGGGGACATATCAGTGAAGTTGCTGCTGCATGGAATGTTTGAGGCTTTCCTGCTGATGTTTTTCTCTAGGACTTTTATGGTCTCATGACTTATATTTAAGTCTTTTATCCACCTTGAATTTCTTTTTGTGTATGGTGTAAGTTGATGGTCAAGTTTTATTTTTTTTTTCATGTAGCTGTCCAGATCTCCCAACACCATTTGTTGAAGAGTCTATTTTTACTCCATTTTATGCTTCTTCCCCCTCTGTCCAATATTAATTGGCTATAGAGACTTGGGTTTATTTCTGGGCTCTCTGTTCTGTTCCATTGGTCTATGTGGCTGTGCTTATACCACTACCAGGCTGTTTTGATTACAGTGGCCTTATAATACAGTTTGATGTCAGGTATTGTGATCCCTCCTATTTTGTTCTTTTTTCTCAGAATCACTGCAGGTATTTGGGATTGTTTATGGTTCCATATAAATTTCTGAACGTTTGTTCTATGTCTATGAAATATATCATTGATACTTTAATGGGGATTACATTGAATCTATAAATTGCTTTACCATATTTCTGATCTCAGGTTGGGCAATACTTCTGAAATCCTTTTCTGACTTCCCAAGGCTAATTTTGGTGCCTTTCCTTTGTGCTCATGAGATACTGAAATTTCACCTTGCATAAAGTTTTTCCCATTTTATTGTAATTATTTATTGGTATCTTTATTAAAGAGATGAAAGATGAGAACAGATATTCCATCCATATTCTTTACCATGATATTCACAACATTAAGCACAATACCAGACACACAAGATGTTCAACAACTATTTGTTGAATGAATCAATAAATCTACTATGTACCATGTCAGGGATTTTTTCTAGAGATGCATTGGCTATAATGAGACAAGGAGAAATAAGATGTGGACCAAGGAAATTCTGGAGACATTGGTCCTGAGTTCATGATTCTTTCTTTGATTTTGAGTCAGTCCGTCCAATGTCCTTCCTAATAATATGTACCTAAAATCATCACTTTTGAACTGTTTTGAATTGGATTTTCTATCCTTTCTATAATGGCAATAATACATGACTACTAATTTTGGTATTGGTCAAACCATCTGGTTGAGATTGGAATATTAATGTGTGTAGACAAAAAGCATTTCTATATTTGAGTGTCTACTTTTGCCTACTACTATTTTATGTTCTGAGGGTTCATAGGTTCCTGATACAAATCAGCTATCTTCAAGAAGCTTGTACACTAATGAAGTGAATGCTGTATTATTATATAACCTAATGCAAAAAGTGCTGGCATATGATATCAAATTGCATATCGAAAAAATTAGCTCTATAGAAAATTTGGGCGATTTGGCCAAAAGCTTCGAGGAAATTGTTTTACTGTAATATAGTAAGCCTGCATATTGACAGAAGCAATAGTGAGCTGACATAATCTAAAACAGGCTTGTAAGAACTGATAATTATTCAGGAATTTTGAAACCAGTCACTGAACACAGTTAATATTAAAAATTAAAATATATAAACATAATTACACTGTTAGGAACACAAAAATAATTTATCATAATTCATTACTTGCTAATTATTTGACTACATTTTGCTTCTTTATATACTTTTGAGGTTATTTACATCTACTATAACTATATGGTAGAAATACTACGTAATGGTGTTGCTACTGCCCTTCTGTTCTCAACTCCATGTTTAGTCATGTTATAGTGGTAGTTTGAGATTGGCCTTGGTGGGAGGATCTAAATATTGAAAACTGACCAGCACTACAAATGAATGCTTAATGCATTGTTTTTATTTATTTTATTTCTATTGTCTATTATTTATTTTATTCTATTATTAATTTTATTGTGTAAACTAATGTGATGGAGAAATGTTAGTAAAGCAGATTAAATTTAAAATACGTTGTATCTATAGCTTTTACAGTGAAACTATAAAAATTGAGAAAGTATTCTTCCAATATTTCAAGAGTTTTGACATATGTCTAGTTGTTTCACTTTTACCAGTAAATAAAATAATATTTAATGCTATTTATGTTTCAACTAATATTTATATTTCAGCAACATTAATTCATCATGTGCAACCTTAGGTTAGTTATGGATATAAGAGTTCATTAAAAATCTCATTCTGAGAAAATCAAGCGGCTTTTTGCAATTTGAAATAAATTATATTGTATATTTATTATTATTTATAAGGTATGTTCTACTCTTTATGTGAATAGACATAAAGTTGCATGTGTATTATATATTTTAAAGAGTCATTATTAAATGTCTACTAGCACATTACAAATAGAAGAGTGTAAGAATTAAAAAAAAACATAGTAGATTATATTGATTTGTGAGTTTTTCTCCCTTATACACTCCTACAATGTCTCAATGCCAATTTATATGCCAATTCTTTGTGGCAATTTCATGATAAATTATTAAGTAAATTGTGTGTTTAAATATGTTAGACATATATTGTGTGTGTATGATTGAATTTTATAATTAAAACAGAAAACTGCACAAATTACAATTGTACAGTTCAATAACTTTTTATAATATTATAGTGTGACCATCCTCTTCAGATAAAGATGGAGAACATTTCCAGTTGCCTAGAAATTTCCCTGGTGCCCTTTCTTTACTGTCAACAGAGTTAGTCACTGTTTTCATATCTGTCACCATGTATTAGGTCAGACTGTTGAAATACATATGGATAGAGAAATACACTATATTCTCTTTTATTGTTGTCTTCTTTCACTCAGTGTTATGTTTTCACATTTGTCACTTGCATCAGTAGTTCATTTTGTATTGCTCTATAGTATTTCATTGATGAAAATGCCTTGATTATTTTATTCTTTCTCCTATTAACAGATATTTTTGTATTTTTAGTTAGAGGTTATTCAGAAATAAAACTGACTGGGCAAAGTTTGAGAATTTCTGTAGATGCTCTCTTGATATTTTCTTCTGTTAAATTATTCATCTAACTATCGGTGGTTAGTTGGGAATTGTGGTATTTATTATGTCACATCAAGAGACACATATCAGACAAACTCTAATTAGGAGGCAGGAGGAAGAAATGGGGGGAGATGTGGACAACTATAACTGAACAACAATAAAAAAATTAAATTAAATTAAAGCAATAAGAGGCATTTTATAAGTAATTGGTGCTGATTTAAAAAAATTCAGTGTAATAAAGATAAGAACTGGGAAGTGATCCCAAATTAAAGGAGATCCAAGAGACAGGTCTACTAAATTCATTGAGTGATTATGGACTGCCTTCTTCATTAGAGGACAAATCTTTCTATAAAAATACTATTGAGACAGTTGAAATAATCAAGTCCCCACTTAAGAGTAACATTAATATCAGCTGTGGCCAGTGTGGCTCAGTTGGTTGCAGCATCATCCCCTAAAACAAAATGTTGTAAGTTCAGTTCCCAGTAAGGGCCATACCTAGGTTGTGGGTTTGGCCCCTGGTTGAGGCATATGTGAGGGGCAACTGATAGATGATTCTCTCACATACATGTTTCTCTCTCTCTTTCTTTCTTTCTTTCCTCACCTCTCTCTAAAATCCACGAATGTGTCCTCAGGTGAGGATTTTTAAAAAAGAAAGAATTACATTAATGTTCTAACTTTTCAAAGATTATATAAAACGGGATCTTGGCCAAAATTCTTGAAAAAGCAGTGAAAGAACTCACACACTCCCTTGCCTAGGTTGCAGTGCTTGTTGCCACCCACTAAGTAAGAATTACTTGTCCTGATGACAACTAAGCTCAATCTCCTTTTCTCCCCACACTCTGTTCTCATTTTGAAGGAAAATTCTTTTTCTGTGACTACTCTGTTCATAGATGATTTAGAGACAGATTTTAACTCTGCTCTTCACTTGTCCTCATTTTTTTGTGGTTTTCAATTATAAAATTTGCTAACTTAAAATAATATTGATGGTACCATAAATGTTGGGGGAATGGAAGATAAGTACCTCACATTTGTTAAAAGTTATGTGGGTACATAGACTTTGATTCATATGATCTTATTTTATCTTCACCGTATGTAAGCCAGTCAATAATTAAGAATACATATATTCTATTTTTAGGAGGAAATTGAGATGCAGAAAGATTAAATAACTTGCCCAAAGTCACACAACTAGCATTTTCAGAAGGCACATTTTGAATCTAAATCTTCTCTATGTTTTGGACCTGTGTATTGCAAAAGACAACTCTAAGCCTCAGATCTAGACAAATGAGTGGCTAATGATGAGAATAACAATATATATAAGACAGGAGTAGCAAGAGCATTTGTTTGGGAAGATGTTCTGCTTAATCTTAATTATTTTCAAAATTAATTTTTTAAATATTTAATTCATTTATCTTTTTTTGTCACTATCACAGAATTTGATTAAATCTCAGTTATAGTCCTTATCATCTATGATTTAATGTATAGCTCTTTCTAATCAAAATAGTTCTTTATAGTTCATCTCATTGTATCTGCCATTTTCCCTACAACAGTGTTTTCCACAAAGTGGGTAATCAATAAATTCTGTTTTAGGAATTGGAATCATAGCTGTAAATAACAGATGTTCAATAACACATTAAATATAACAAATATAAGACCACAACAACAGAGATTTACGTTAAATTTAAGAATGCTGTGTTTTTACAAATTGGATTATAGGAAAATGTCCTACATGAATTTTGTAAGAAAGCTACAGTGAAGGTCAGAATAAGGGGGTTTGTAAATTTATAATATGCCCATTAAGTAAAGTTTGCAGGTGTGTCACTGACATGGGTCTATTTTGGAATCACAGCAAATGTAATTAGCAAGACAGATTCCAGAACTCCAATTGCCAAGGGTTTGAGTACAAGATCAATGAACAGCTAGCTCCAGGAGAAAGAGAATAAATCAAAAGGTAAAAAATGAGAAATATGCAAAGCTTCAGTTCCAGGTTCAATTTTATTGATAATGCTAAAGAAGTATAAAGTCACTGAAGACACAATTGTCTTAATATAATCAGGGTGATTAAGCTGACATCACTCAGCAACCTGTGGGCAGAGAAGTGAAAAGAGGTTCCCCCACTCACACTGTTTGTCTTTTTAGTGGTAATGGCCTCTGACCCAACCGAATAATTAGTTTCCATTGTGTTATCCTGTTAGTCAGAAAGTACAAGCATAGACTTTTGCAGTTATAGAAAAAATTTTCCTAGACCAAAAATGTGTTTGGACAAGGCCTTCCTTTAGCAGCTGTGGTAAAGATAATAAAGGCATCACACAGCTATTCCCATTTTTTAAAATTTTCTGTCTGGGGTAAGTTTTATGTTCTTACATTTTATAACTGGTAGAGAATTTATTACTTTGAAAACTACTATATCATTCTAAAAGCAACAGAGGATTGTGTAAGTGCATCATATAAAATATGAAATTGGAAAGAAAAACATTAATAACAGGTGGGTAGAAATGAAGTCCCTTCATAAATAAATATTTTGACAGTTGGATGTTTTATAGGCTGAAGAAAAATATACATGAGACTGTTGACAACCAGTCTGTTTATAAGTTCCTGAGCATCAGAAATTGCAAATGGTGTTGCATAATTTGTTTATTATAATTACTGTGTTCCTTTATCCATGAAAGGCTAGTACAGGAATCTCAACTAAAAACCGTAGTACTGATAATAGATAATTTCATAATGATTGACTGATGGATTTTCATGAGCCTTACCCAATGACTTGACATTTCTGACTTATCAATCTCCATTGCTTTAGTTTTATGGATATTTTTTCTAATTCTTACCCTTTAATAACACCCATGAAGATTTCTCTATTAAAATATTCCATTAGTCTCTATATAAGATTATTTATATACCCCAGTGCCTATTCTAGAGCAAGAGAAAGCTTTTTTGCTCACCCAGTACCACTGATGGGTGTTGTTTTAGAGGCTAAAAAACAAGGATGTTGAGGGTTAAGAAAATGCCTTTGAGCATCACATCCTCACTATCAAATTCTAAGTCCCTTTATATGGATGCAGAAGAAGCTCTTTTGAATAAATCAGTGGTCTTCAGCATGCCACCCATGTTTCATAAAGTTTTTTTAACTGACTTTTGTTTTGGAGAGGAGAGAGAGAGAGAGAGAGCAAGAGAAGGAGAGAAACATCAATGTGAGAGAAACATTGATCATTTGTCTCCTGTACTCCTCCACCAGGGGATCAAACCCACAACCTAAGTATGTTCCCTGACCGAGAATTAAACCCACAACCTGTTGGAGTACAGGATGATGCTCCAACCACCTGAGCTACCATGCCAGGATTGTTTTACAAAGCTTTTAGGAACACATCCACAACCACAACCACTTGCATTGTTAGTTGCTGCTTTCTTGCTACAGTGAATTTAGCAGTCCTGATAGTGATCTGCAGTGAATTTATAGCCCCCATATAGCCTAAAGACATGTCATCTAACTTTTCACAGGGAAAATTTGCTAATCTCAAGGAGAAACGAAATGTAAGAGAAAATTGGTACTTTCTGCTGTTTTCAATTGTGAAAAGATGACTAATTACCACACACTCATGCACACACATACACACACTTTCATTTTACTGCGCCGGAAGCAAGTACTGAACAAATGCAGAGTAATTGCAGTACCTTCTCTTTATACTGACATTTCTAGAGTGAATATAGAATAAAATATTCTATAGTTTGTTTTGTTTTATATACTTTTTTAGAGTTTAGTTCTATATAATCATTTAATTTTATGATAACAGCTTTATAAAATATGTAATGTGGATAGTATTATAAAATGAAATTGGAGTTCTAATTTTAGAACTTCATTAAACACCCAGCAAATAAATGTAATGAGAATTTCATTTTTAAACTCAAGTGGAGGGGAGCTGCTCTGTTTTTGTTGTACTGTTTACTCTTCCTAGGAATGAGGAAAGACTACATTTTCTAACCTTTCTTACAGTTAAGTTGGGTCATATGAGTGAATTTTTGTCAGTGAATTGTGGATTATAAAATACATATAGAACTTGTCCTTAAAAATATGTCATACCATCTGTCAGTTTCTTCTTTTCTTCCCCAGGTAGTGTAACTGCAAGATGAGAGAGGTCTCTATCTTTACAACTTGCACTACATTTTGTGAGGGAGAAATAAGTCTTGATTGATACAAGCCACCAAGATTTGGGTGTTATCTATTATTATAGCATAGCCTAATCTATCCTTATAATATATAAATGTGATCTCCACTTGAATTTATTAGTCACCTTGAATGCATTGTATTAAAAAAAATCAAACTCACCCTGGCTGGTGTGGCTCAGTGGTTGAGTGCCACCCTGTGAATCAAAGGGTTGCTGGTTCAATTCCCAGTCAGGGCACATGCCTGGGTTGCAGGCTAGGTACCCAGTAAGGGGTGTGTGAGAGGCAACCACACACTGTTGTTTCTCTCCCTCTTTTTCTCTCTCCCTTCCCGTGTCTAAAATATGAATAAATAAAATCTTAAAAAAAAATCAGACTCTTTCTCTTCAAGTCCTAACTTATACCCATCCCAAGTATATCCTTGATCTGGTAACTTTTTATGGATTTACCCATTTCTAAGATAAGCATGGAGTCTTTCTAAATTCTTTCCTTTCTCCTGACTCTGTAATCCATCTTTGTCAAAACTAAATTTATCACTTATCTATGTGTTTTTGCTCATTTTATTGATATTTGCCCTAATAGTTTTCTAATACAAAAATTGTAGAATCAATTGACGAGAATTTTGTTTTTTCTTTTAAAGTCTATGGTTTTATGTATTTCTTGTTATGACCTCTGAAAAAAATGCATAGTGTTACAATAATAATCACCTTAGATTCTTAGGTTTCACTAAAGGATAATGTTTGCTGTAGTTTTTGAGTAAATATTCTGTATTAAGATAAGAAAATTTCCTTCTAGTATAAGTTTACCATGATTTTAAGAATAATGAATGACTGAATTTTCCTTTTATTAAATTATGCATAATCCTTCAAGTATCATTGCCTTTGTTAAAATAGTTATGTATCCTTCTTCTTTGGGTCCACATAATACATTTTGCAGGTATTATCACATTTTATCACTATTGTTTACTTTTCTATCATCTTTACCAGCTTGTGAATTGTAGTGAAGAAACTTTGTTTTCTTGTCTTTATGTACTTGGCACTCAAAAGAGTGGCTATTTTAGAGTTTATATCTTCAACATATATGCACTAAATGTGTTACCTTCCATTTTTGCACCTGCTGATTGCATAGAATAATTTAAAATATTTTATGGATCCAAAGAATGTGTTTGAATTCTGACTCTGCAGGGCCTGATTTGATAAGAAGTAAATATGATAGTTTATTAGTCTTCCCATCACAACCTTTTGGTGAGTGTGTGTGTTTGTGTGTGTGTTGGGGCTACTACTCTGTTATCCTTATGTTGGTTCTTGGCTACCCTGTGTAAGCTCCCAAGGTTCTTGGTAATGCAACCAAAAAGCTGTAATTTTAAACAGTGTTAGGTCTTGGTAATGTAACTACAAACTGTCCTCTTATACAGAGTGCTTTTTTCAAAGTCAGTTTAACTGGCATCCTACCTTTATTCCTTATTTATTCTCTAGTTTTCTGCTGAGTCTACAACCATGTTCTGGGATTTTAGGAAGAAATGTGATAACTGGACCTTGACAGCCTACCCAATTACACTCCCAGGAATTGGACTATGATGATGAACTTCCTATTAAAAATGTATGTTTCTGCTGCTGGGTTACCATTCATTATTTAGAAACCAACTTGGTGACAAATGACCATAAACATAGTAGGGCAAGCAGCAGGGGAGGTACTAAATTGTGAACCGAGTTCACAGTTTGGTTAGTTTTAGCCATAGCTTACTCCTTTCAGCATTCTAGCCTGTTGTTGATGTCTCACTGGGGTCTGTGGCTGTATAGCTTGTGTTTATGGGGCAGGGAAATGAAGTACTAATAACGAAGTTCTAGAAAATATCTGCTCTTCTTAGAACAGATTTCAGAAAGAGAGAAAAGACCCAAGTAAGTAATTTATTCTCAGACAAACTAAAGAGGCATACCTAGAATTTTACCGTGGAGGGAAACTCAAGGACTCAGGTACGGGGACAGGGGTATTACGTGGGGGGTTTGATCTATGGAAATAAGCCTGTTAAGTGCAAGCGCCATTCTGGCTATGGATGAGACATCTACAGAGCACCTTGAACCTCATGATACCAGCCTTGAATAAAGTAATCTCCAAATCAGTGATAAAAGCAGCTGTCCCAGATGTTTGAAACATGAGTAGAGAGGGAAAGCCTGATGAGAACTCTTGATCTGAGAAATTATAAGGAACTAATTATTGTTAGATGAATAATATATAGTCACATAATAATATATAGACAATAATAATATATGAATAATATCTTAAAAGAACAAAGAAATGGACTAAACTGTCAATCACTGAACTGTAATTAGAGAATGTCCCTCTGTACAAATACATTGCCTATTCTATGCCAACTGTTTTAGTGAGAAGTTATATGATGAAGAACACATACAGTAATTGTCTTGGGCATTATTTTCCAGGTGTCTGGAAGCACCAATCACAGTGGAAGGATTTAGCATGTTGACCCTCATGCCTGATTGTTGTTAAGAATCATTCCTACCTATGGAATTGTGTGGTTCCCATAAATTGTACTTACATTTCACCCGTTCTTGCCTTACACGTTTACTTAACAAATATTTATTGAGCATTTATTCTGCTCTAGGTAGAAACAAAAGAAAAGACAGGAAGAAAACTTAAGAACTTCCATAGACCCAGAAAAAATTATAAATTTGTATAACAACAGTAACCTAGTGGTAATGAGTATCAAAAAAATATGCTCCATAGAGGTTAGGTCAATGCAATCCCAAAGCAAGTGTGAGGAGGCTATACAACTGAAGTTACATCCAGGTTATACATCAGGGTATACCAGATACTAAGGTAGTAAGAATTTAGTACCTGTTACCTTGGTTCCTTTAGAATTATTAATTATGTGTCAAGATGCTAAACTTTTTGAATAGGAAAGTTCTAAAATGGGCAATTTAGAACTCCAGAAAAACTTCACCCCCTACCTAAAGGCCCTATGAAAAAATAATCCCTTTGTAAATTATAAATAAAAAGAAAGCTTAATTTTAGCCCCCAATATAACTGGAGATCCCCTTAGTCTTCTACCCAGGGGGATCAAAGAGGGTCTCCCAGGGATGTGAGGCATGAACAGTCAGTATTCCTGGGAAAGGAACACCATGCACACTGTGAAAACTCTGCTGTGGTCCAATTAGTGGTGACTGGATAAACCTTCTGCCCAGATATGATCTTCTTCCTTGTTTTATAAAAAGAAACATAAAATCCCATATATAGGTAAATAGGCAAGAAAAACAAAAATGGTCATTAATTTAAAAGGATCATTTCCTCAAATGCAGAGATGTTTCTCAGAAGATACATTGGGGGAGAAAATGTGCAATGGCTCCCTCTGTCATGATGCTTCTTAATCTTATGGGTAAGACATTTCATCTGAGTCCTGCTTCACTCTTTGGTCCTAGGCATGAGAATTCCCAAAATCCCTATTCAAAATCCATTGGCTCATTATAATTCATCATTTTTTTGTCTACCTTTCACTGAATTTGTGCTGTGGTTATAGCAATCAGATTTGTGTTCTATGACTGAACTCACAATTTGTATTGCACTTCTGGTGAAAAGATTAATGTCTCACTCCTTGATGCTTTAAGCTATTGTTTGTCCCTTGAATATATTGCAGTGTTTACAGAAATGGTCTATGATATATTGTCACAAGGTTTTCTGGGGATTAGTTCTGTTCCAAATTTCTGCAGTTTTGGTGTTCATTCCTCATGCCAATTATATTTCCACTTGGTTCTACTTCCTTTGCTTCCAAATCCATGATGACATCTGTCTATTCCTAGTTTTTGGAACATAGTCATGTGACCTAAAAGCAAGTTATTTAATCTCCTTGAAATTTAGTTTCTACATATAAAATGATCAGGTTAAACACAAAATTTCTAATATTGTTTGATCTCTTCTAATTCTAGGTGTGTAGAGAGAACATCCTGTAGCTCTTGCTAAAAGGGCATGTTTCAGAGTTCAATAATGCTAGCTAGCTTGCTATTCTGTCCCAAGCTGACGTTACTCAAAGCTATAAATGCATTAGTATTCTATAGCTGAATAACCAATCATAAACTCAGCTGCTTAAAACAGTACACATTTTCTGTGGGTTACAACTCTGGCCACAGCTTCTGGGTCATTCTTGTGTTCTCACAAAACCATGGTTTCAGAGTGATATCTTCTAAGTCTTGAGGCCTTCTTCCAGAGACACTGGTTCGTGGTAGGATTCAATTTCTTGTGGTTGTAGGACCAAGGCTCTCAGCTCTGAAAGAGTACCCATCATTCTCTGACTGGAGACACTATCCACAATAAGTAATACTTTTTTTTCAAGGGCAACAGATGAGTATCTCTGCACCTGACCTGTAGATGCTCTTTTAAAAGCTGGCTTGATTGGGTCAGGCCCAACCACAATAACACCCTTTAGATTAACACAAAGCAACTGATCTTGGACCTTAATTGTATTTGCAAAATCCCTTCATCTTTGTCATAAAATGTGATAAAATCAAGGGAGATATATCCCATAATATTCACAAGTCAGGCCCATACTAAAATGAGAATATATCAACACATGTGTTGTATACATATACAGGTCAAATGCAGGGCATGTATTGATGTATCCCAGGGGTGGAATCTTGTGAGATGGAATCTTGAGACCTTTATAATTCTGCCCACCAAAGTAATCCTGTTCACACTGGGAAAGGATATGTTCCTCATTTTCCACGTGAACTGTATAATCCTTTGTTTATTATTTAACCAGATTATCTCAAACAATTTATGACAAGTATTTACTATTATTTAATATTTGTAAGTGCTATTAGAAAATTGTGTATGCATTACAATGTCTGCTATAAACAGAATAAAGTAAAAGGCAACATACTTGTATACATGTTTTAAAGAGTTTGTCATATATTATGTTGGTATTATGGTTTCATGATACAATTTTCTTCTCATAGATAATAGTAAGCTTAATATAATAATATAATAATTGCATGCTCCCAGATGATTAGCCCATGGCAGTAACCTAACCATAATATTGGCCAGAAGAAGCCTATCTGCCATACACACAAACATACAATAATGTTAATGTCAGACAAGGAAGAAGTCATGTGCTACTTTTTCCTGTTGTCAGACCTTGTTCCCTGATACTTACCAGTTTTAACTCACTCATCCACCAAACATTTTCTAAAATCCTCCTATGATGAAAGCACAATACTAAGCACTGATGATATTAGAGTGAATATGACTGCATATCTTGGAAGAGCAAAATCTACTAGGAAGAGATATAAGCCCAATAATGGAGTGCAATATAGAATTAGTATAATGGAGCTCTATTCCAAGAATGTAGATGTGGAGAGAAAAGGCTATCAACTCTAGGAAGCAGGCTGAAGCAATGAGGCTAGACTTCATGCATGGGTCACATTTGAGCTCAGTCTTGGAGGATGAGCTAAAGTTCACATAGTAACTGGAGGAGTCAGTGGGACATGAAGTCATTTGAGGGATGTCCAGATGACACTTAAGGCTAGGCTGGGGTCAAATAATGAAGGTCCTCATTTACCATGGGTGCATATAGATCAAATAAAAAGCTTATTAAAAGTATAAAACTGTAGTTTTCCTGCTCTATATCTGTATTCCATCCATCTTCTTAAGGTGACAAGTATAGAACCAATTGTTCTCCCCTTTGATGCTTATTATTCACAAGCACCAATCTGTTTAACTTGTCATTCTGGACCTTACAAAATCCATTTTGACACTTCTTGTGTAATGTTTTTAATCTGACTTTTTTTCTCTTTCTAAAAACTTTACAAGTATTTTTAAATTTTATTTAGAATAAAAGCCAAACTCCTCATGGTAGCCTTGAAGGTCTGGCCTACTCTAGCTTTTGCTTTTAGACCAAATTCCACAACACTTATGGCTCAGTTCCATATTTTTTAGATGCTTCAGCAATGGCTTAGCACTGGCAGCTTTTAATTCTGCTTGAAACCCTCAGATTTTCCCTCAGATTTTTACAGGCTGGTTCCATCTATGGTCAAGACCTCAACACAAATAATGTCAACTTCTTAAAAATGTCTTCCCTGATTCTACAATATAAGTAACTCCCACCACTTTGCAGTTGGTCACATCACCCTATTTAATTAATTTTTTCTTAATGTTTTTATTTTGTGAAATGGTCTCATAAATCTTTATTTTAAAGGTGAGATCATATGGTATTTGTCTTTCACTGCCTGGCTTATTTCACTTAGCATAATGCTCTCCAGATCCATCCATGCTGTTGCAAAGGGTAGGAGCTCCTTCTTTCTTTCTGCTGCATAGAATTCCACTGTGTAAATGTACCATAGTTTTTTGATCCATTCATTTACTGATGGGCACCTAGGTTGCTTCAAGCACTTAGCTATTATAAATTGTGCTGCTATGAACATTGGGGTGCATAGGTTCTTTTGGATTGGTGTTTCAGGGTTCTTAGGATATAGTCCCAGCAGTGGAATTGCTGGGTTAAAAGGCAGATCCATTTTTAGTTTTCTGAGGAAGTTCCAACCTTTAACAGGAACCTAAACAACAAAACAAAGAAACAAGCAAAATATAGTCAGACACTGAAATAGAGGACAGGCTGACAGTGACCAGAGGGGAGAGGGGAGGGAATTTCAGGGGAGAATGGGAAGGGTTTACAGGAAGAAATATAAAGGACACATGGACAAAAACTGGGCAGGGGGTGAAAATGGGACAGAGGTGGGAAGGGATGGGTGGGTGGGCTGGAATGCGAGTAAAGGACAGAAATCTGTACTTGAACAATGATTAAAATAAAATTTAAAAAATCTTTATTTTAAGTTTTAATCTACTCTCATTAGAATGTAAGCTCCTAGGTTATGTTTCCTACTTATTTTCAAGGCCAACAGCAGTGCATGCCTGTCATGAATTAGGCGCTAAATAAATATTTAAGTGAATAAGAATATCTTCCTTCATTGTTCATTCTGTTTCTCCTTAGAGAAGGACCTTTTCAGTGATGGATGGAGAAGACTTAGTTACCATTTTCTCTTTTCTTGTCTCATATTGTCCTGTTGGGTTGCTTTCTGTTTTATTGTATGTTTCTCTTCATTAAAAGTAGCAGAAATTATATTTTAGCTCCCACAGTATGTGTGTGTGTGTGTGTGTGTGTGTATACTGGAGGCACATCAAGTGTGTATATATACTGGATATACTTCCTATTTTGTTGATTAGTAATTTGAATTGTCAACAAAAGGATGTTTTCTGGAGTATATAATGGATTACTCTCTCCCTGCTCTCCTGTCCCTGTGGCAGGCACTGCTAAAAATGCTACGTATGATGCTCCTTGTTGGTGTCTCTCCTTTAGGAGCAATTGTGCACTATCCGTCACAGTATGTCTGCAAAGAATTAGTAAAGTTCAACTTAAATACGATTTACAGCACATCAAGTCCAAAAGTAGAATTGGGAGCCACACAGTGACCTTGAAGCAATCTTTATTGATCCAACTAGGCTTTAATAACATTAGTCATGATGTACTCTGACAGCTACTTAATATTTTTTGGCTATGGTGAGACTTTCACCGACATCTTTAGACTCTTTCCTCATCTGTCTCCTTGTCTGACATCCTCTCTCCACTATCAAAATCCATTTACAGCCAGATCTGTTGACTCAGGGGCTCTAGCCCTCCATAAATATGGTAGAAAAAGGATGTTTCCAGGCTGCCCTTTGCCTTTTTTATACTGCTTTGCATGATGATGCAAAAGCAGCTGCCCTGCTCTCTGATAAATATGTATCTTCTCCTGACCATCTAAGATTTAAATAATTTCTTTTTAAAAGTACAGGAATGGGGAACAATTTGATGGTGAAAATTTTCCATGTAGTTTTTTTTTTTATTTTAAGAAGACTTGTTTTGGAACTTGGAATCCACACAGATGTAATTTTTTCTGTACTGATTTTTTAAACAACTCATTAATTCTGTTTATGCAAATATACTTTCTTCATCCCTATTTTTTCACCAAATGAACCATAAAAATTGCTAGTGGATACAAGAGGAAAAGATCTTGGACAGAAATGGAATGCTCCTCTTTTGGTGTGTTTCTACTTTACCTCCTTTGTAAACTTTCCCTTCTAATCTGAATTGTTTTTTCTTTTGTTTATAAATATGTTCTGACTTATATTCTAGTTAGTTGTATTTGTGGTTCATTTACTAATTTGGAACTACATTTCATTCATTTTCTTGTAACTACCTAGTTCAGTAACTGAATCATAGTTGGTTCCTAATACCAATTAAATTACATCTAGCATGTTGGCAATATGCTATTCAGCTCTTATATAAATACTTTTGAATGCCTACTATGTGCTAGGTGCTATAATTAGGTACTTAATTTATAAAAGAGTATAATTTACATATGACTAGCTGCTAATTCACTGGAAAATACACAGAAAGTATACTCAGCATTAAATTATGATGGCACCACCCTGGCTGGTGTGGCTCAGTGGATTGAGCACCAGCCTGTGAACCAAAGGGTCACTGGTTCAAGTCCTAGGCAGAGCACATGCCTGGGTTGTGGGACAGATCAGGCCCCAGTAGGGGGCATATGAGAAGCAACCACACATTGATGTTTCTCCTTACTCTCTTTCTCTTTTCCTTCCCCCCTCTCTAAAAAGAAATAAATTAAATACTTTTTAAAATTAAAAAATTATGATTGCATTAATTTTTTATGTGGCCTAACCTCTCAATATTTTTGTCAATTAGAGTTTTCATTTGACATTATTTTATGCTAGTTTCAGCTTAGTGGTTAAACAATTACATGCTTTACAAAATGGTCTCCCATGATATTTCAAGTATTCACCTGGGACCATATGTAGTTACTCTGTCTCAATGACTATTTTGTGATTACCAATTTGTACTTTTTAATCCTTTCACCTTTTTCTCCTAGTCCTCCAAGCATCCTCCTTAGTGGCGACCATCAGTCTGTTCTCTGTATCTATGAGTCTGTTTCTATTTTGTTTGTTCATTAATTTTGTTCTTTAGAATCCATGTATAAGTGAAATCACATGGTATTTGCCTTTCTCTGACTTACTTATTACACATTGCTAATTATCTCTAGGTCCATCCATGCTGCCACAAAGGATAAGATTTCCTTCTTTTTTATGGCTTAACAATATTCTTTTTATATATGTACCATCTCTTCTTTAACCAATTGTCTGTTGATGGGCACTTAGGCTGCTTTAATGCTGCAATAAACATAAGAGTGCATATACTCCATCAAATCAGTGTTTTGGGTTTCTTTGGATAAATGCCCAGAAGTGGAATTGCTAGGCCATAAGGCAGTTCTATTTTTAAGTTTTTGAGGACCCTTCATATTGTTTACCACATTGGCTGCACCAGTCCAAATGCCAACCAACAGTGTATAAGGACTCCTGTCTCTTCATATTTTGGTCAACACTTGTTTGTTGATTTATTGATGATAACCACTTTGACAGGTATGAAGTAATATCACATTTTGGTTTTAATTTGCATTTCTCTGATGATTAGTGACATTGAGCATATTTTCATATGTCTCTTGGTCCCTATATGTCCTCTTTGGAGAAAGTGTCTATTTGGGTTCTTTGCCCATTTTTTAATTTGATTGTTGTTGTTTTGGTGTTCAGTTGTATGAGTTTTTTATACATTTATTGGATGCATTATTGGTGAATATTTTCTTCTATTCAGTAGATTATCTTTTCATTTTGTTAATCGTTTCCTTTGCTGTGCAAAACCTTTTTAATTTGATGTAGTCCCATTTGTTTATTTTCCCTTTTGTTTCTCTTGCCCAAGATGGTATTTTAGAAAAAAATATTGCTAAGAGGAATGTCACAGATTTTACTGTCTATGTTTTCTTCCAGGAGTTTTATGGTTTTGAATCTTATATTTAAGTCTTTAATCTATTCTGAGTTTGTTTTTATATACAGTGTTAGAAGGTGGTCTGGTTTTATTTTTTTCATGTATCTATTCAATGACCCCAGAAGCATTTATTGAATGGACTGTTGTTTTACTATTGTATGTTCTTTCTTCTTTCATCAAATATGTGGACTGTGGACTGTATTTTTTGGAATATAAGATACACTTTTCCTCCCCAAATTTGGAAGGAATAATGGTTGTTAATGTTGCTGTTGAGTTCTGTATACATGTTATTTATGCTATTAAATATTTTACCACATTTTTTGCTTCATAATTTTTTCCCAATTTTCCTTCTCTAAAACATAGGTGCATCTGATGGTCCAAAAAAATACAGTAGGTATGGGTTGATTTCTGGGCTCTCTATTTTGTTTTTTAAAATCTGTGTGTCTGTTTTTATGCCTGTATCATGCTGTTTGATTACTATGATTTTGCAGTATAAAGTGATATCACATAGTGTAATTCCTCCAACTTTGTTCTTCTTTCTCAAGATTGCTATGGCTATTTGAGGTCTTTTATGGTTCCATATAAATTTTTGGATTATTTGTTCTAGTTCTGTCAAAACTGTCATTGGTGCTTTGATAAGAATTTTGATAAGAATCTATACTTTGCTTTGACTAGTATGGACATTTTATTGATAATTTCTCCTGTCCATGAGCATGGTATATGCTTCCATTTATTTGTATATTTCTTCAATTTCTTCAATGTCTCATCATCTTATGAGCACTGATCTTTATATCTCCTTGATAAATGTATTCCTAAGTATTTTATTTTGGGGGATGCATTGTAAATGTATTGTTTTCTTAGTTTTCCTTTTGGATGGTTCATTATTGGTGTAAATATGCAACTGACTTTTGGATATTTATTTTGTATCCTGCTACTTTAATTAATTCATTTATTAATTCTAGTGTTTATTTGGTGGAATCTTTAAGATTTTCTATATACAGTGTCATGTCATATGAAAATAATGACAGGCATTTACTTCTTTCTTTTCAATTTTGATGCTTTTTATTTTTTCTTCATGTCTCCTGACTGCACTCTTAAATGATAGAAATAAAATCAAGACCTGGAATTTTCATGCATTATTTCCATTTTTAAATAGCATCTATAAATGTCACTTACCTCACTGTAAACCATCCTATTTTTCTTTTGTCAAAGAAATGAAAATATTAGTAATACTAGTAGTAGAAATATTACTAGAAATGTTAATAATATTTACAGAAAGAAGACTTGCAAACTGGCTTTTCAAAATAATGGTGTGATTACTGACAGGGTTTAGTAAGGATTATATTCATTTCTTAAGACAGCCCTTTGAAATAATCATATAATTATTTCCACTTTATGGAGAAGTCAACTGAGGCTTGAGGTGCTACATAACTTTTCCAAGGGCCCAGTGTAAGTGGAGCAGAGATTTGAACTACACTGTACTATGTCCCCCCCTACTCCACCCATTAACCAGGTTGCTTGTCACTAAATGAGTCAGCACTGGTTTCTGCCCCACATCTTGCCCACATTCAAGTGAAGGTAGTCTTGGGCTGTCAGCTCTGTATAAATACATTTCTCCAAAGAAGTGAACTTTCTTCAAATAATCACAAGGTGGCAGTGTATCAAACCTTAATGCAAATGTTAAAGCTTGTACATTTGTAGGATATTGATGTTGGCCTCGGATGTAAATCTGCCAAAAAGGAATTGGTAGATATTTAAAATAAAATGAAACTAGGTCTTATAATATCATTAGGAATTTAAATTCTAGATGATAATGTTTGGACATGCATTCTTCTTCTATAATGTACAAGGAAAGTAATTTTCTTTATTTGATGAGATAGAATATATACCAATTTTTGGCGTTTTCTTATTTTCCATATGAAACATAAATACATGTGTCTTTCACACAATTATACTCGAATGACCTGAAATTTGCATGATGGTTCTTATGTAAAAACGCTTTGTCAGGTGATGACTATTTCTGAAGATGTACACATATCGCACTTGTGAGTCAAAGTAGAATTCTTCTAATGACATAAACAATGCTAAGCTGTTATGATAATTACTATAGAGTCATTTAAAAATGAACACTTCTTAAATACTCCACATAAATTTAAATTTTAAAAGTGTACATGTATTTTAATTTTTGTTTCTTAATATTTATGTCATGTCATCTCTTGATTCTATCACTACTGCTTTCAGGCCATAATTATCTTTTCTAGTTAATAATATTCTCCCTTAACCAAAGTAGTTAGTATGACCTCTGTAAGAGACAAAACAGTGTAACTCTGACATCTCAGATAGATTGACACAGAATAAACCAGGGATGATATTAAAAATTTTGTATGACTTAAGTGTAATTTTAGTCAAATTTTTTCTTCTCATTGCTGGATTTTCTAATTATATTTAAATAATAAGAAGGAAGAACTCTCCAAGAAAAGTATAATAATACATATACATTCTTGAAGTACTAGTCAAAGACTGTTGAGCAGAATAATTTGTCTCAGTCCTATAAATTCAGAATGTTCCCCTGCTTTTTGTCTCCTGTGTGAATTTTGATTTCTCTTCATCAAAAAAATCACAAGTCATTGTTCATCTTATTCATTCTCCAACCTTCCTGTAGCTGACTATAAAGTAGAATTGTGACATTTTATAGGTATTTTTGAATGTAGAACAGCTCACTTATGCATGGAGAAAGTGAAATATAGGTGTTCTTTTGATGTCTCCAAAGACTTCACTCTACCTCCAAAAAACATCTCTCTCAATTTCTATTGATAGGTAAAAAGAAACAAAAATATGGTAGAAGTGATTATTTGAAATTAATGGTGAAAATATAACTATTTTGTTATTGGATGCACATTTATACAACAAAAATTTACCAGTCTTTTAGCTTTAAATTTAACCATTACTTCAAAGTGCTCTTTTATTGCCTTGTGTAATGCTGCAAATTTACTGAGAACAAATTTGTCAAATGAATTCAGTTTGTTTTTAAGTTTATTTTTTCTATTTATCTTGTGCATGGAATATTTGTCAAACCTAATCCTATTTGCATATTATGTCTTCATTGTATGTTTTCTTCTTTTTGAAATCTATTTTCTCCCTTGCTGTCTGTGAAAGTCTGGTATCCGCTGCCTTGATAGAGGAATGTACAGAAGAAAACCTAGAATTCTATACTTCTGCATTCTAGTGGGTATTATTTATTACTTAAAAAATAAGCTGATCTTTCATCTAAATTTTTTTTGTATAATCTTTTGTCATGGGAGATCTATTTTTTCTTTTTTGGTGCCACATTGGATCAAAAAATATTTCAATACAAAAAAGATTTATTGCTCTCTGGAAAAAAATCTAATAACAGAATGACATAACTAGCCCAATACTTAATTGTGTTTTCTATTTCTGGTTTGAATCTTAAACTTTCTATAAGATGAATTTATGTACTATTTACATTTTTAACATTTATTTACTCCTGAAATTTGGCTACTGGAGGTAATCATAATGAGATACATTGGATGCTTGTCTCACATGGGTTTTAAGGACAAAGGGTGCAATGATTCTTAGCACAGGTGACAGAGGGGTACTGTTTCCCAGCTTTTATGAATCATTTTTCTAGTCACATGCAGATGTACTTGCAACACCTTTATGTATACCTCATATCTTTATAGTTGTATGATATTTTAGATACTAAAAATAAGCTGTCACAGACAACCTTGGTTTCTTAAATAAAAATAGAACATGACTTCTCAAGCAGGACCGGTTGGAAGAACACACATGCTCCCACCAGTGAACTCCATGACTGGGCCTTCTACTCTGCCAAATGGTCTCTTTTTCCACAGGGGAAACATGTTCTTATTCTGTGTGAAATATCTTTGCAAAGTCTACCCAAATCTGTCTGAACATAGTTTCCTAATTGTTTACTTAATTTTAATTGTATATTTCTTATAATTTAGTGGAAACATTTCTAAAGTATAGCTTATTTGAACTAATTAAAATTCTTGTGAAGATTAAGTGATATTTCTGGACACAGTAAAAACAAGTAATGATATCTAAATCATCAAAATATTCTGATGTAGCCTTGGCTGGTGTAGCTCAGTGGATTTAGCACAGGCTTGCCACCCAAAGGGTTGCTAGTTCAATTCCCCATCAGGGCACATGCCCGGGTTATGGGCTAGATCTCCAGTAGGGGGCATGTGAGGGGTAACCACACATTGATATTTCTCTCCCTCTCTTTTTCCTTCCCTTCCGCTCTCTCTAAAAATAAATAAAATCTTTTAAAAATATTCTGATGTGTTACAAAGTGAATAGTTTCTAATTAACAAATTTAAAAATAATTGTTTCAAAGTCACTCAGAATTCACTTAATGTACTGTATAAATGTTTTATCTTTTCAAATTGTCATATCTATAGAAATAATGAAATGCCTGGGAAGTGAAAACCCTTGTGCACTATAAATAGATTGATTAATTATTATTAAAACTATTTGTTTTACTTTGTTCTCTATATCAATACATGAATATAGTATTCTGTCTGTCTCTGTCTCTCCATGTGTGTGTGTCTAAGCTATTTGAAAGTAATTTGCAGACATCACGACACTCGAAGCACAGATATTTCTAGCATTAGAGATTTGCCCACATAAGCACAATACTATTATCACATCAAAAACACTAGTATTTATTCAATATATTGACTCTAAAAGTTCTCTTGTGCCACCTTCCAGGTGATCTTCACCACTCATGTGTAACTATAATTCTGATTTCTATCACCATGGATTAGTTTTGTCTATTTATATAATTGGAATTATACTGCTGTATTTTTTCCTTTGGCTTTTTCATTAAAATAATAGTTTTCAAATTTATTGTATAGTTATGGATATTTATAAATTTATTAGAAAGTGCCATAAAGTTTTACACAGTGATTGTTGCATATTCCACTCCTATCAACAATGTATCAAAGCTTCATTAGGTCCACATCTTTACTGCTACTTAGAGGCAACACTGGCTTTTGAAGCCCCCGGGGGGCCATACAAGAACTCTGGCTACTGTGAAGCCTCCACATCGAGAGAAACCTCAGGCTGGAAGAGAAGTCTTGTGTATGTAGGTGTTCTGCTCAACAGCTCCAATGAGCTGAGTCTTCAGTCATCCCAATCGCAGGTACCAAATGTGAGTAAAGATGTCACCAGGCAACCCCAGCCTCAGTCGCTAAATTTCCCCAGCTGATCCAGTTTTCCCAGCTCAGGACAAGACACTGTGGAGCAGAGACATCTCCATGTTCCTTGTCTGAATTCCCACACCAGAGAATCTGTGAGTGTGATAAAATGCTCATTTTATGCCACTTAGCTTTTAGTGGTTTGTTGTACAGTGCCAGGCATTTGAAAACACTGTGTTTTTGTTGTCAGCCAGTCTGAAATATTTTCTAGTTTTTTGTGTGTGGTTTTTTTCTTTGACTTGTGGGTTATTCTGTCAAGCATTTGGGGATTCTGTAGATATCTCATTATTCTCATTTCAAATTTAATTGTTATGTTCACATAACATGTTATGTATAATGCAGCCTTCCAAAATTTATTGAGACTCTTTCTATGGTCCACACATGGTATTTCTTGGTGAACGTTCTATGCATATTGACAAGAGTATATATTTTCTGTTATTTGGTCTATTTCTTCTGATAAATGCCATTTGGTTCAAGTCACTTGTAGTGTTGTTCAGATATTTTATTATGTCACTAATTTTTCAGTATAGTTGTCCTATCAACTACCAAGAGAGGGACATTAAGAAAACTAACAGTGTTTGTTGATTTTATTTCTTGCTTCATTTCTGTGAAATTTTATGTCATGTATTTTAAATCCTCATTATCAAGAGAATAGGCATGTGGAATTTCACATGTTTTTCTTTTACACTTTATAATTATAAAATATGTAATCCTTACTAACTCTGGCAAACCCCTTATTTTATAGTCTGATTAGTGCAGTATTAATATTTTTTTCTTCTTTCTTTCCTTTCTTTCTTTTTTTTTCTGTAAAGCGACTTTTTTATACCACTTGCATGGTAAAATTTTTCTAATTATTTATTTTTAAGTGTATTTTATTGATTATGCTATTACAGTTGTCCCAATTTTTTCTCCCCTTTATAGCCCCTCCACCCTTTGCCCCCACTCCCAACAGCATTCCCACCCTTAGTTCATGTCCACGGGTCATATATATAAGTTCTTTGGCTTCTCTATTTCCTATACTATTCTTAATCCCCTCATCTGTTTTATGCCTACCAATTATGCTTCTTATTCCCCGTACCTTTTCCCCTTCCATTCTCCCTTGCCTTCTTCCTACTGATTAACCCTTCCTATGATTTCCATTTCTGTGATTCCATTTCTGTTCTAGTTCTTTGCTTTTTGTTTTTTAAGTTCAGTTGTTGATAGTCGTGTTTTGAGTTTGTTATCATTTTACCGTCCATAGTTTTTGATCTATTTCTTACACAAGTCCCTATAATACAGAGGTGACAAACCCAAGTCCTGTAGGCCAAATCTGTTCCTCCACCTTGTTTTGTCTGGCTAGGCACCTTGTTTCTACCCAGTGGCAACACTGAGCTCTGGCTTAACTGCTAAGGAGTAGTTACATTAATGCAGTCCTAAAACTACATTCAGCTCTTTGAAGGCAACTGCAAGGCTGATGTGGCCTCTGGTGAAAATGAGTTTGACACTCCTATTTTAACATTTTATATAATAAGGGCTTGGTGATGATGAACTCCTTTAACTTGACCTTATCTGGGAAGCACTTTATCTGTCCTTCCATTCTAAATGAAAGCTTTACTGGATGGAGTAACTTTGGATGTAGGTCCTTGCCTTTCATGACTTCAAATACTTCTTTCCAGCCCCTCCTTGCCTGCAAGATTTCCTTTGAGAAATCAGCTGATAGTCTTATGGGTACTCCTTTGTAGGTAACTGTCTCCTTTTCTCTTGCTACATTTAAGATTCTCTCCTTATCTTTAATCTTGGGTAATATAATTATGATGTGCCTTGGTGTGTCCATCCTTGGGTCCAATTTCTTTGGGACTCTCTGGGCTTCCTGGATTTTCTGGAAGTCTATTTCCTTTTCCAGATTGGGGAATTTTTCCTTCATTGTTTGTTCAAATAGGTTTTCATTTTCTTGCTCTTCCTCTTCTCCTTCTGGCACCCCTATGATTCAGATGTTGGAATGTTTAAAGTTTTCCCAGAGGTTCCTAAGCCTCTCATTTTTTCTGAATTTTTATTTCCTCATTCTGTTTTGGTTGGATATTTATTTCTTCCTTTTGTTCCAAATTGTTGATTGGAGTCCCAGTTTCCTTCCCTTTACTTTTGGTTCCTTGTCTGTTTTCCTTTATTTCACTTTGTATAGCCTTAATTCGCTCTGTTATTTTGTGACTGAACTCAGTCATTTCTGTGAACATCTTGATTACCAGTGTTTTGAACTCTTACCTGTCAGATGCAGAGAACTACTTTGTTGCTTAGTTCTTTTTCTGGAGTTGTGATCTGTTCTTTCATTTGGGCATTATTTTTTTTTGTCTTGGTGTGCCTATTACATAGTAAGAAGCAGAGCCTTAGGTATTCACCAGCACAGTGTAAACTTCTCTGCTGTGTTGTCACTGTGTGTGTGGGAAGGGTCCTAGAGGGAACGATGCTGCTCGCTGGTTCAGCTCTAGCCCCACTTTCCATCACTTCTATCACTTCCCACAAGCAGATTTTTGCCCTTTCAGATGCTGATTCCCAGGTGGGTAGGTTTGTGTATGCTCTAGGACCCTGTGGACCTCTCCAACAGATTCTCCTGTGAGATCATGAGTCTCTCCCTCCTTCACAGCACCCACCCCCAGGCATTTCACAGCTGGAGGTTTTGAAGCTTCAGCTTCCCAGTCAGCCAGCCCCTGCCTCTCCTGCGAAGTGTGTGACCTGGCTGTGCATGCTCTCTGCCCAGCCCATCTCCACCCCTCCTTCTGGTCTGAATCAATGTTTCTTTAACTCCTTGGTTGTTGGAGTTCCATGCAGTTTGATTTTCTGTAAGTTCTGGTTGTTTTTTTGTTTTTAAATTGGTGGTTGTTATCCTTCTGTTGGTCATGCAAGGAAGCAAAGCATTTCTAATTACGCCTCCATCTTGGCTGGAACTCAGATGTATCCTCACAAGTTATATTTTTGAAAAATTATCCTTTAACAATGTTTTCAGAATACTCATCCTGCATATCATAATTCTGTGGTACCAGACTAGTAATAATTAGTAATATATTTTTACCAACTGTGTAAGTAATGCTCCTGGGAATAAAGTGGAAATTGAGTAAGGCTATAAAAGCACTATCATCCATTGCATCTTAGCAGTTTATAAAAAGAGGAATTAAATGAAAACAAGTATCCTTCAAGCTCTCTTTTGCTGTGTTACAGGGTCAATGGATTTTTCTGTAAAGGTCAAGACAATATATATTTTAAGCTTTGAGGTCCATGTACCATCTGATCATATTTGACTCTATTTTTTATAATTCTTCACCACTTTGAAAACCATTCTTGGCTTATAGGTCATATAAAAACAGCCTATGGGGTGTAGTTTGCCAATCCCTTCTATAATTTATGCAACTTAATTGTTTGCTAAAGTTAGAGTTTTCTATGCAACAGTGCTAGGCAGCAAATTAGCTTACTATTTTGATTCTTATTTGTGTCTTGTTTATAGGTCTTATAGGTCATGTGTACTCTCTCCCTAAAATTTTTTCTCCAATGATTACCCTTTAAAAAACAATTATTAAACATTCAATTGCATGTTATTATAGACATTCCTACCTAGAAAAACTGAGATTACATAATTTTATTAAGTACTTAGTAGAGATAAAATAATAGGATTGTTACATCTTAGAATGCATGGACAGAAAAGTGAATTGATTGATTGATTCATTGCTGATAGGATCAATCTGAAAACAAAGGAATTGTCTTTCAAAAAGTAAAAAAGCCAATATTTGCTCATGGTATTTCTCATCTTAGAGTGCTCCTTCTTCCCATATATTTGTTGCGAAAAATATTCATAATTTATTTATATCCTTATCTCTGATGCTCTTGGTGAGTAAATGGATGTGTAACATTGAGATTATTTCCTGCAAGAGAAAAAAAAAAGGATTATTAGTATACCAATGCTGTGTTGAAGTGGTCTTGGCCATTTGCTCTAAGAGAACCATTAAACAAAATGCCAGCTCTCATCTGCTCTGGCATACACTTCATTGGATTGTGATTTTGTGTCACAAATACCCTTTATTAAAATTATATTTGTAGAAAGTTGTACTTGATATCACTGTTGATTGTTATTCATAAACTCTAATTATTCTTATCAAATTAATTAGCTGTACATTAGCAATAAATAAGACACTGTTGCATTTTGAGAAGTGGAAATCAATAAATAACAAAGATTTGAGGTTGTTGCCCTATGGGAGCAGACCTAGGGGTATTCCATCATGGCACAATAGGTAGGAGGAGCATGGGAAATGCTAGAGGAAGGAAAGATAAGCAGTTTTCAGGGTTTCTGAGAAGAACTAGCATAAATAGTAGGTACAAAATAGACAGGGGGAGGTTAAGAAGAGTATAGGAAACATGGAAGTCAAAAAACTTATGTGTATGACCTATGGACATGAACTAAGGAGGGGAAATGTGGGTGGGGGGATGAGGGGCAGAGGGGAATGAAGGGGGAAAAATAAAAATAAATAAATAATTTAAAAATTGGAAGTTTCAGAAAAAAAGAAATAAACAACTTAAAAATGGTAAGAGAATTTTGCTGTATTTTCACTTGCTTTTGTCCTTTGCCCTGTCTAGTTTGGTGGTAGTCTTAAGGAAGCAGCCTGTATGCCTAGTATGGAATCATGGTCCCTGATTCTGGAGAGAACTGATTGGACTTGGTTCTCAAAGAACTGCATTTGTTAATTTTGACCTGTGTGGGGACTTCCTGAGTAATTACTTTAAAATTATTTCTTTTTTTTACTTAATTTGGATAGTTCTCAGGGTGAAAAAGTGACTGTACAGAGATAAGTCGATGAAAGTATCACAAGATTAATCGATAACATGTTGCCACTCAGGGAAATAATGAACAGCAACAACAATAATAATACAACACCTGTTAAGGCAAAAATAGACACATTTGGAATCTTGGAGATAGAATCTTTGAAGAATCAAGGCATTGAAAAGTTCTTCTGTAGATGAAAAACTTTAAAAAAACATTCACATAACTAGGGCAGGGTGCAGATGCAGAAAATTGCTAAGAAGACGTTAATCTTTGACTTCAGGTTGACTGGTGAGCTTAGTGCAAGGAGAAAATGAAGGTTAAAGTAAAGTTGTAAATGACTGGCCTGGCTAAGTGTTGAAGGATTGTTATAGAGAACAAATCATGGACAAAGAACTGACAGAAACCAGAACAATACATGAACAATATCAACAAGAGAATAGAAACTAAAAAAAAAATCCAGGATCCAAAAAGTACATTAAAAGAAATGAAAAGCTCACTAGAGGGTTTCAACAATAGATTTTAGCAGGCACGAATGGGAATCAGTGGACTTGAAGATAGGTCAGCTGAAACTCTCTGGTATAAAGTGTAGGAAAAAGTAACATGGAAAAATAAACAGAGCCAAAGGAATATGTGGGATACCATAAAGCTGAACAACATGTGCATAACGAATGTCTATGAAGAAAATGAGAGAGAACAGAGAAAAAAATATTACAGGTTTAATAGAAAAAACACTTCTACTATTTGATGAAAAGTATTAATCTACATGTCTAAAGACTCAAAAAACTCCAAGAAGGATAAATTTGGAAATCCAGAAGACTCTTACTATCAAGCTGTCATAGACAACACAAAAAGACTCTTGAAAGCAGCAGGAAAGAAACAATTTGTCACTAGAAGAGAAACATCAATAAGAATATCAGCTAATTTATCCTCAGAAATTAGATACTAGAAAATAGGCAATATATTTAATTTGCTGAAGTTTAAAAACTCAGCTAAGAATTCTATATATAATAAAATTGTTCTTCCAAGATGGGAGATATTAAAACATTCCTAGGCCCCCTCATAAAAGGAGCTTGTTGATAGTAGATTTATCCTACAAAAGGGAGTCCTTTATGAAGAAATTAAGGGACACTAAACAGTAACTTAAAGCTGTATGAAGGAAAAAGAACATTGGTAAAATTACATATATAGGTAAATACAGAAGACAGTATGGTATTTTTGATAATTTCTCTTTTTAAACTCTGAGATTCAAAATACAAATTCACAAAATAACAATTATAAATCTATGTCATTTAGGCATACAAAGGATAAAGATATACTGACAACAATAACATAAAAACTATATAGAAATAGAATTTTTTATACAAATTTGGTTGTCATAAATCTAAGAGGTTAGTTGTGATATCATGGGTAACCACTGAGAGAATCTCTAAAATAAATGCAGAAAAGGAAATGAGAAGGTAATCAAAATGATAAACTATCAAAAAAACAAACATGAAAGAAAGCAACAATGGCAAAATTTAAGAATAAAAATATGGCATATAGAAAACAAAATGGTAGAAGTTTTTTCTTATCATTAATTAGTTTAAGATAAGCAGATTAAACTCTTAAATGAAAGTCAGAGATTGTTAAAATTGATTTTAAAAACATGATTCACCATATGTTGTCTACCAAAGATTCACTTTAGATCCAAAGACACATATTGGTTGGAAGTAAGTGGATGAAAAGGAAATTCCATGCACATAGCAGTCAAAAGAATGCTGGGATGACTACAGTAATATCAGGGAAAATAGCTTTTAAATAAAAACCAAGAGACAAATGGACATAATATATTGATAAAAGAGGACCTTATGTAAGAATATGTAGCAATCATATACATACCTAATGACATACTGCCAAATTACGTGAAGCAAAACTTGACAGAATTGAATGGACAAACATACAATTCTATAAAGATTGGAAATTCCAACATTATCATTCCAATAATATATGAAACAACTAGAAAAAAGATCAATGAGGGAATAAGGAATTTGAATAATAGTATAAACCTACTGGACCTAATGGACAAATACAAAAAACTCCATATAAAAACAGCAAAACACATATTCTTAAGTGTAAATGAGATATTTTCTGGGATAGACCATATTTTAGCCCACAAAATAAGTTTCAATAAATATTATATGTTTGAAATTATGTTCACAATGATGAGATGAAATCAGAAATCAGTAACTGAAGAAAAATTGGCTACTTCTGCCCAAGATGGAGGTATAGGTAGACACACTGTGCCTCCTCCCCCAACCAAAATAAGGACAACAAACATTTAGAAACAAAATAACAACCAGTACTGACAGAAAATTGAACCGTATGGAAGTTCAACAACCAAGGATTAAAGTAGACACATTCATCCAGACTGAAAGGAGGGGCAGAGTCAGGCAGCCAGGCAGAGAGGGGTCGTGGCAAAAAAAAAAAGTGGTGCCTTGCAGATCCACAAGGTGGCAACAGGCAGACCCAGCAAGGTGGCAGATTGTGCAGGGGCACAGTGTGCAAGGTGGCTGGAGGACCATGCGGTCCCACAGTCGGACACAGATAAACCAGGTGAAACTGGGGAGCGGGACAGACAACACAGCCCAGGGTCCCAGTGCAGGGAAGCGAAGCCTCAAAACACTGATTGAAAATGCCTGTGGGGGTTGAGGTGGCAGCGGGACAAACTTCCAGCCTCACAGGAGAGTTCACTGGAGAGACCCACAGGGTCCTGGAACATAAACAAGCCAACCCACCTGGGAATCAGCACCAGAAGGGTCCAGTTTGCTTGGGAGAAGCGGGGGAAGTGACTGAAATCCAGCAGAGAGCAGAGCAAGCGCCATTGTTCCCTCTTGGACCCCTCCCCCACATACAGTATCACAACAAAGCAACGTGGGTTGCCCCGTTCTGGCATACACTTAAGGTTCTTCCCCTTACTATGTAACAGGTCTGTCAAGACCAAAAAAAAAAAAATGGCCTAAATGAAAGAACAGATCAAAGCTCCAGAAAAATTACAACTAAGTGATGATGAGATAGCCAAACTATCAGATACACAGTTCAAAGCACTGGTGATCAGGGTGCTCACAGAATTGGTTGCATTTGGTTGCAAATTAGATGAAAAAATGAATGCTATGCTAAGTGAAATAAAGGAAAATGTACAGGGAACCAACAATGATGGGAAGGAAACTGGGACTCAAATCAATGGAGTGGACCAGAAGGAAGAAAGAAACAACCAAACAGAAAAGAATGAAGAAACAAGAATTTAAAAAAATGAGGAGAGGCTTAGGAACCTCAGGACATCTTTAAACATTTCAACATCCGAATTATAGAGGTACCAGAAGGAGAAGAGGAAGAGCATCAAGTGGAAAAGTTATTTGAACAAATAATAAAGGAGAACTTCCCCAATCTGGCAAAGAAAATAGACTTCTAGGAAGTCCAGGAAGCTCAGGGAGTCCCAAAGAAGTTGGACCCAAGGAGGAACACACCAAGGCACATCGTAATTACATTACTCAAGATTAAAATGAAGGAGAGAATTCTAGAAGCGACAAGAGATAAGGAGACAGTTAGCTACAAAGGAGTTCCCATCAGACTGCTGATTTCTCAAAAGAGACCTTGCAGGCAAGAAAGGGCTGGAAAGAAGTATTCCAAGTCATGAAAGGCAAGGAAGGACCTCCATCCAAGATTGCTCTATCCAGCAAAGCTTTCATTTAGAATGGAAGGGCAGATAAAGTGCTTCTGAGATAAGGTCAGGTTAAAGGAGTTCATCATCACCAAGCCCTTATTACATGAAATGTTAAAGGGACTTATCTAAGAAAAAGAAGATAAAAAACATGTACAGTAAAATGACAGCAAACTCACGATTATTAACAACCACACCTAAAACAAAAACAAAAGCAAACTAAGCAAACAACTAGAATAGAAACAGAACCACAGAAATGAAGATCATATGGAGGGTTAGCAACAGGAGAGTGGGAGGAGGAGAGAGGGGGAAAAGGTACGGAGAACAAGTAGCATAGATGGTAGGTAGAAAATAGACAGGGGGAGGGTAAAAATATATGGAAAATGTAGAAGCTAAAGAACTTATAAGTATGACACATGGACATGAACTAATGGGGGGGGAATGTGGGTGGGAGAGGGTGTGCAGGGTGGAGGGGAGTGAAGAGGGGAAAATGGGACAACTGTAATAGCATGATCAATAAAATATATTTAGAAAAGGAAAACTGGAAAATTCATTAATATGTATAAATTAAACAAATTATTAAAGAACTAATGAATAAAAGAGGAAATCACAAGGGACTGTAGAAAATACCTTAACACAGATGAGTACTAAAGTGTGTGAGATACAGCCAAAGCAATGTTCAGATGGGGATTTATGCCAGTAAACATGTGTGTTCAAAAGAAATATCTCCTCCTAGAAAATAAAAGTGCTAAATCCCAAATCATGAGAAGAATTTTTTTTAAAAAATGAGTGTGCAGACAAATGAAATGGAAAGGGACACACAATAAAGTCAACAAAATCAGAAGTTCTTTGATAATATCAGTAAAATTGGCAAAACTTTAGCAACACTAAAAGATAAAAAGACACAAGTTACTAAAATCACAAATATAGTAAGAATTTTACTGACTTACAGAAATAAAAATTATTATAAGTGAATATTACAATTGTATAGACATAAATTAGATAAATTACTAGAAATGTAAATAAAGGTAATTTAACAAGAACAACAATATTAACAGATCTACAACAGGTAAAAAGATTGATTCAGTAATAGAAACTCTCCTGATATGGAAAACCTGGGGCATATGATTTTACTGGTGATTTCTACTTTTAAAGAATAATTAATACTAAATCTTCTCAAGATCTTGCAAAACTAGCAGAGAAAGAACATCTCCTCATCTATTCTATGAAGCTAGAATGACCCAGATACCAAACTTAAAGACGTCATTAGAACACAAAAACATAGACTAATATCCCTTATGAATAGAGGTGCAAAGAATTTCCACAAAATACTAGCAAACAAAATCTAGCAGCATGTTATAGAGATTATACACCTTGACCAAATGAGATTTATCCCAGGAAAACAAGAGTTCCACAAATAAAAACCAATTAATACACTATAAGACATTAACAGAATAAGAGCAAAAGCATGTGATCATCTCATTTGAACAGAAACGAAATTTGACAAATTCCTTTTTGATAAAAATCCTTACCAAAGTAGGAAGAGAGGGGAATTCTTTAATATAATAAAGGGCATTTATAAAAACTTGTAGCTAATGTCATATTCAATGATGAGACTGAAGCCTCTTCCTTAAGATCAGAAACAAGACAATGATGCCAACTTTCTGCAGTTATACTCAACAACATACTGGAAAGGCTAGCCAAAACAATGAGGGAAGAGAAAGAAATATATGTTAGAAAAAATGTATAACTATATGTAGTCATGACTGACAATTTTATATATGGTAAACCCTCAATCACACAAAAATAGTTAAATTTTGAAAAGTTGTTGGATTCAATATCATCTTGCAATGTTAAATTGTATTTTCATACAATAATAAAAAATCTAACAAGAAAAGTAAGAAAACAATTTTATTTGTAATAGCATCCCAAACAATAAAATACCTAGGAATAAATGTATCTAAAGTAGTGAACAATTATAAGAATTATACCCTGAAACTACAAAACATTACTGAAATTTAAAAAATGAAAATACACCATATTTTCATGGGTTGGAAGCCTTAATATTATAATATTTTCTCAAGTAGTTTACAGATTTAATATAATTACTATAAAAATTCCATTGACAATTTTTGCATAAATGAAAAAACAAATATTTATGTGGACCTCCAAAAACCAAATTGCCTTGAAAAAGAACAAAGTTGGAGAACTCACACTTTCCAATTCAAAAATTTACTATAAAGCTATAAAAACAGTGTGAAACTGGCCTAATGCTAAACCTGTTAACCAGTAGAGTAGAATTAAAATCCAGAAATAAATCCATGTGTCCACGGTTAATTGATTTTCTACAAGAGTGTCAACAAGATTCAAGAGGAGAATGAATAATCAATAGGATATCCATGTACAAAGGAATGAATTTGATCCTTAACATCATATACAAAATTAACTCAAAATAATCAAATAAATTAAATATCAGTTAAAATTTTAAAACTGTTGGAAGAAAACAGAGAGAGAGAAATTTTTATGACTTTGGATTACACCAAAAGCACAAAAACAAAAGAAAAAATATATAAATTGGGTTTCATTAAAATAAAAGTTTATATTATGGGCCATTATTAAGAAAGTGAAAAGACAATCTGCAGCATGGAGGAGGATTTTTACAAATCATATCCTGAGAAGGACCCAATATCCAGAATTTATAAAGAACTTCTGCAAGTAAATTATAGAATCACAAATAACCCAGTTTAAAAAATATTCAAAGTTTTTTCTCCAAAGAAGATATATGAATGCTCAACAATTACATGAAAGGATGTTCAATATTATAATTATTAGGGAAATGCAAATCAAAACCACACAATGCAAATCATAATGAGATACCACTTTACACCCACTAGGATGACAATAAATTGAAAAAACAAACAAACATTAGGGAAGATGTGGAGAAATTGTTACTCACATACATTGCTAGTGTGAATATAAAATGGTGCATCCTCTGTTCAAAATAGTTTAGTTGTTCTTCCAAAAGTTAAACCCAGAAATATTGTAAGATCCAGCAATTTCACTCATAGGATATACTCAGATTGGCTGTACTGATTACTTTACTTTGTGTATATATATTAAATCATCATGTTGTGCACCTTAAAATATATAATTTTTATTTAAATAACAAAACATTTAAAATGATACTTAATTGTTTTTGAAACTCAATTTGGAAAACTCAGTTTTGAAAAATACTTGTACATGAATATGAAAGCAAGGTGTGTTCACAATACCCCCCAAAAGTGAAAACAACCTAAACATTCATTGACTACTAAATAAATAAAATGTAGTTGTATATACACAATAAAGTAGTTAGCCATAACATGAAATGAATTATTGATGCATGCATGATACAACTGGATGAACCTTGAAAAAAGTCAGACTAAAAATATCACATATCTTTGTGGGGGGTGGGGGGCTGTGCCCTGCAGAGCTCTCCAGGCCAGCAAGGATAAAAAACCCTCAGGGACACAATCTGTTGTCTGATGAGAAAGGGAGTGGCGATTCCCTCTGGTGGAAAGAGAATGCCCCAACCCTTCTCCAAAACGTCTTTTATTGGTTTGTGCAGGGATATACAGCATGAAAGCATAGCTCATCAATCAATGCCCAAAGGCTATAGTTAATAGAAAACAGATAAGAATTGAAGGAACACAGAGGTTGTCTCAGGATCGAATTCTGCGAGACGTGCTGATGCCAGGTGGTCTTTAAGGCGTGATCCTGAGATAAGGAGTTCACTCCTTATCCTTTGAACTCAAACTTCCGGCTTATTCCAACAGGGCTGAGCAGGCTTCAATTGACACAATGTATATTTCAGGTCTGATTTCCCACAGGAACCTTCGGTGTTAGAGGTTGTGTCTGCCACTCGCTTTCCCAGTTTTCCAGGAAGACTTACTGGCCTCTTCCAAGGCTTTTCTCAGCGGGGCTAGTCTCAGAAACCACACGGAGTGGTCCCCAACATATCTTGTGTAGGTAAATGCAGAGACAGCAAACAGATTGGCAGTTGCTTGGTGTTATAGGGAGGGAAGAATGGGGAGTGACAGCTTTTAATGGGTAAAAGGTTTTATTGGGGGGTGATGGAAGTGTTTTGGAATGTTATGTAGGTGGTGGCTGCAAAATACTGTGAATGTAATTCATACCATTAAAGTGTACACTTTAAAATGTTTAATTTTATGTTACATGAATTTTATATTAATTAAAACAAAAAACTTCTAGAAATATTATATTATTGACCAAGATTACAAATTCATTTACAAAGATTTTATAAATATTTTATCTTCTGTAATAAAATGATAAACATAGCATTTACTTGTTTACTTACTTGTACAACAAATATTTATTCAGCATCTTCTATATGCTAAACATTATTTTAAGCTTTAGATGATATAGCCTGTATTACCAAAATAAAGTCCTTACTTTTTTTGAACTACATATTAGTTGGAGGAGACAGAAAATAAGTAAATAATTATATAGTAATGCAATTAATGATAAGGTTTATAAAAAAATAAACATGGTAAAGGAATACAGAGTATAGAATGCTGGAGTGTTTATTTTAGAAAGCATATTATTATACCCCCTCTACCTAGAACACAGCACTTCTACCAAATGAGTACATAAAATGATAAACACACAAATAATGGTCACCTTCAGAAATTGCAGATGAAAATTTGATATACTAAAAAGGTATTTAAAAAGGAACTAAGTAAATAATCGTTACATATGTTTTTTGGTCACGTTCCACATTGTAGAAAGAGAGAAATCATGAGACAATGAAAGCTCAATTAAAAGAGGATAAGAATTGTATGGGAGAGATCACAAAACATTTACAATTTTACACCTGGATTTTATTTCCAGCTCTCCATGGTCTGCGGTGGTGGATGGCCTTCACCCTGTGAAGTGCACTGGAATAAACTGGGTAGTTGATGCATGGCCGGCATGTAGCTCAGTGCTCTGTGCATCATAAATGCCATGAAAACACAGTCCAACTATATGTAGTTTCAAAAACTAAGGAAAAACATTAATGGCCAAGAACACCTCTAGAATTGATTGATTTGAGATTTACATTTTGACATTGATTTACATTATTAGAGAATTATTCTGTATCTTCACATTTTTAGTTATAATAGAAATTCCCCTAGGAATTATTGTTACACAGGTAGCTAGATACTAATAAAAGAAGGGAGCAAAGGAGACATACATTATTAAATTTAATCAACTAGGGAATGTAAGCCTGCTTAATAGGAAGTTATAGCTTCACATACTCCCCAGGGAACCACTGATCCATTCCTATCCCCTACAGATCACTGTAGGGAAGGGATAGAACAATAAAGGGGGAGGCAAGCACATACACAGTTGGAGTCAAGATGGAGATCACTGAAGCCTGTCAATCTAGCCTGGGTAAAGGATTGGATTGGATAAGGGGACACAGAACCTCAAAGCATCTAAGAAATGGGTTGGTTAGAAGGTGCACACAATGCAAGCCTTTGAAAGCTTGGGAAGTTGACTGGTTACTTTGAAAAAATACCTGGTCCTTTCCAAGCTGGAGACAGAATATGAGTTAACAAAGAGTTCTCTCTCTCTCTCTGTCTCTCACCCCTGCTCCTGCTCCTGCCCCCACCCCCGGTCTCTAACACTAGCTTGTTCCTGGGTGCTTGCACATTTCATAGCAGTCATGTGATTCTAGCAGCCACCTGGAGCCCACAGCAGATGGACAGGCTCCAAAGGATTAAGCATTACTATGACACAGAATCTCTGGATATTGACCCTATCTCTGGCCCTCATGAAAATGAGATTAGACTTTTTCCAGGGCTGGAGGGGCAGAGATGAGACATTGGAAACCCAGGGCAGCCTTTCACTTTCACCCAATTCAATCTTACCACTAGATCTCCCCCTCCCTCGTGGGTCACCAAAAATGCTTTTCTTGTCATGCCTCAAGGACCCCACTTCCATCAGCAACATTATTACACTGTGCTTTTGACCTTATTCATCATTTGCAGTTCAGCTTAGGGTGGACCTTTATGATACTCATTTGGATAACAAAATATTAGAAGCAGTCAAGTTGGAAAATGAAATTTCTTGATTTCTTGTTGGAATCAAGGGATGATGAAAACTTAGAATACCTACAATAAATTGAATTTACTTCCAATAATTGGAAGGATAGCACCAGTTAACAACATTCAGGATCCCTGTGTCTTGAAATAAGCCTAGAGTATGCATGATCTGAGACAGGGAATGTTTGTTCAATTTTGCAGACATTTTAAAGTATTTTCATTTGAAATAACCACCATGTGTGCTTTCAGTTCCTGCTTTTCTTCTATCTTTGCAACTTAATGATGCTACGAATCACTAGACATAATACAAATAACAAAACTATTTCTCCTGTGAGTCACTATCCAGATTCCTTTATTCATCCCTCAGCAGGAAACAAGTACTTACATTTATTCTACTTATTATGAAATCCATGGATGACATGGAAAATGACCTGCAAAATGTACAATCTCGGCAACTGGCAAGGAGTGCTTCCTGTTTTATCAAAGACATGAAGGCTCTTGTTTTGTTTTGTTTGTCTGGGACGAAAATCAATACAATGTAAGGGGTGTTGTCTACTGATTCCTCCAAATGGATAATAGGCACGTACTGGTTCCAAATAAGAGTGCTTAAAGAGAAAATTACTGCAGTGCAAGTTTTATTTTAGTAACTGTTCTCAGGCAAAAAATAACTTAATTTACATGATTTCAAGACCTTTACTCTACATTTTTCTCATCTCTTCCAAATGTTCATTTTGCTCTGACTCACTTGTTTAATTCTCTGTTTCAGATTGTATTCTCTTATCTATATTGCCCTGCTCACCATTCTATAGGCCCAAATAGTAGTCATTTATTTACATTCTTGGCTTGAACTATCTTAATTTTGATCAAGGAAGGCTTCCTACATTAGAGGAGCAAGTATTTTGTGGAATGTCAGTAATATACTTTTTTATTCCTTTATTATCTACCTTTGGATTTCTAAATTTAAATATAAATAAGAAAAAAGAAAACAAAATAAACAAAAACAAATGAAGATGAATTTGACTCTTACCTCTGCCAATTTTAAACATTTGAGAAAATCATCTAACCTTCTTACTTTCTCATTCATAAAAATGTAAAGTAATATCTACTCCACATAGTAGTAAACAAAAAGGTTGAGGAAAGATGTAGGCTGCTTCAGAATTTTAAAAATCCTATGAGGATTTAAAGCTTGCAGCTCAAAGGAGAATTTTTTAGTTTGGTAACTAAAAGCAGACTAAGGCATACATGCCTTTTTTTAACCAATGGACTCTAGATTTTTATGATCATATATATTTAGCGAGAAGAAAGTGAGAATAAGTTTACAACTTACAACAACACATGTGTAGTTGTTTTTTATAAATTATATGACAATAATACTGACAAGTGTATAGGTTTTAAAATATAAATAGCATAGAAAATTTTAAATGGCATCATTAACACTTTGGCAAATCAACTTTTAATTTTATGTTCCCTTTATTTCAATATTTAATTTTATTGGCTCATGTACTTGAAAAATATAACAAAATAAGTGAGTGTATTGCAATGGAGGAAACTCATTTCCTACCACTGTTTGCTTATAATTGATTCAGTGAATGGATTTCATGTATGATGTTCTCTCTTTGGAACATGTTTGTATTCCAGTCAAAGCAGCCATTCTACCAGAAATTTAGTCAGAGTTCCTTTTATAACCTTATGAATAGAATTTGGGAAGTTACTAACTACTGTATATACCTTTTCTGATTCTCTAATTTCATTAGACCAGAACTAGCAAATCCATAAACTGAGAAATGTGAAAAATATGTGTATTTTCCTTACTCTCAAGCAAGCCATCCACATCAAGTATTTGTTGCATTATTTATTCTTTCAAATTCTAAAATGTTGTTAATACATTGTAAACAAATTTTAGTGACAAGTGTATTTGTTTGTTACTACATAGTTTCATGTATTTTATTTCATCCATTTAAAATATTTTTTTACAAGATGAATGATAACATCATTAATTCTATGTGGCCATCTGTCATTTATTTTGGTAAGAAATTCTATGAGGCTTCTTAGTACTTATTATTAAGTTTAGGAAAATATTACATCAAATATCATGTGCTTAAAATATAGCACTTGCCTCCATATTCAGGATGTTTGATTTGAAATCTCTTGTAATAATTACGACTTATAATTTGGATGATTTTCTAATTTAATACAGAAACTGAAATTCTTTGATAGAAAATAATCAATGAAATATATAATAAGCATTTCTCAACTTGATAAATAATATCTACAAAACATTACAGCTAAAGGTAATGTTAAGGTTAAGTGGTATCACACTTAAAGGTGAGATTTTAAATGCTTTCCCACTAATATCAGAAACAAGGTACAGATGTCCTATTTCATCCTTATTCAACATCATACTGGAAGTTTGTATTAATGCAATAAAGCAAGAAGAAGAAATTAAAAATGTATAGATTAGGAAAGAAGAAATAAAATTGCTTTTGTTTATAGATGACATGATTATCTAGGGATAAAATCCCAAAACAAAAAAAAAAACATGTGTTGAAATTTTTTAAAAAGGTGATAGTTATAAGTTGAACAAAACGTTCAGGATTCATGTATGGAAAACAAATAAAAAAAACAATAAATATGATGACTGAATCAGAAAAGTATCTGAACAAAAGTAGATTTTTTCATCCCCATCAATAAGAAAAATTAATATTTTCTAAAGATTTTATTTATTTATATTGAAACAGAGGGGGAGGGAGGGAGAATGAGAGGGAGAGAAACATCAGTGGGTGGTTGCCTCTCATGTGCCCCCCAGTGGGGACTTGGCCCACAACCTAGGCGTGTGCCCTGACTAGGAATCGAACTGACGACCCTTTGGTTTGCAGGCTGGCACTCAATCCATTGAGCCAAACAGCCAGGGCAGAAAAATCAATATTTTTAAGATGTTGATTCTTTCTAACTTGATCAAAATCCTAGCTATCTATGTTGTAGAAATCCGCAGATGAAATCTAACTTTAAGACTTACCACATTTTGCTATGTATAATGCACACATATTTTGTCCAAATTTTTGAGGGAAAAATAAGGATGTGCATTATACATGGGTAGTACTAATTCTGTATCTATATAAATGTTTTTAATTATTTTATTTTGGTTACATTAAAAGTGTAACTCTAGAAAGCAATAATGATATCCATATACAAACTAATACCTTAGAATGTGACAGTTGGTTTTGCTTCTAGATAGAAATAAATTAAAAATTAAATTAAAACAAAAGATTTTTCCCTGAGAGTTTGGGCCAAAAACATGGGTACACATTATACACGTGAGCACAGTTTACATGGCAAAATATGGTATTACAAAACTATAGAAATCAAGACAATGTGAAATTAACCAAAAGAAAAATGGAAAAATCTATGCATCAAGAGGTTATAGTCAAAAGTCCAGAAATAGTACCCCACAAATATAGTCAGCCAATCTTTTACAAACCAAAAAAAAAATTATGTGGGAGGAAAGAATAGCTTTTCAACAAATGGTGCTGCAACAATTGAACATCTAAGTACAAAATCAATTAATCTAGATAGATTGCACCTTTTTCAAAAGTTAACTCAAAATTTTCCACACTCTAAATATAAAACACAATATTCAATATTATGAAGCTTATACAGGAAAATGTAGGAGGACTTTTGTGCAAGCATGAGTTTCAATCATGAGTTTTAGCTATAGACACAAAATCATGACCCATGGAAGAAAAAAAATGATGTTAGACTTTAGTACCATTAAACATTTCTTTTCTGTGGAACACACTGTTAAAAGAATTAAATGACAGCCTCAGACTGAGATAAATTGTTTTTAAAACACATCTGAGGAAGTATCCAAAATATGTAAAAAAGACCTTAAAGTCAACAATATGAAAAGATTTAAAGACATGCTTCACCAAAGAAGATACAGAAATGGCAAACAAGGACTTAAAAATGTTCAACATTATTTGATACTAGGAAATTGCAAATTAAAAGGACAATGAGAAACACTGCATATCTGTTATAATGGCTGAAATCCAAATAAATGACATTACCAAATAGTGGTGAGGATGCAAGGCAACAAAAGCTCTCATTCATTGACAAAAGACACTACCACTTTGAGAGTTTGGTAGTTTCTTATGAAGCTACACTCTTCCTTATAGTCTGTGAACTGCTTGGTGTTTACTCAACTGATTAAAAAACATAACAATGAAAAAAATCCTGCAAATAAATATTTTTATAAGTTTATTTATAAACTTCAAACTAGAAGCAACCAAGATGTTCTTCATAGGTGAATAGATCAACAAAACTGTGATACATACAGAAAATATAATATTATTTAGTGATAGAAAGAAACTATCAAACCACAAAAAGCATGATGTAAATTGTTAAGTGAAAAAAGATAGTCTGAAAAGACTATATACTGTATGATCTAATTTTGTGACATTTTGGAAAGGCATATTATAAAGAAAATAAGATCGGGATTGACAGATTTGGAGGGAAAAATAGAGGGTTCAATAGATAAAGCACAGGGAAATTTTAGGGCAGTGAAGTTATTTTCTATAATACTTAAATGGTGAATGTATAACATAATGCAATTGACACAACCCAGAATGTTACAGCATGAGCAGCCACCTTAATATATAGCAATTCAAAACTTATTTAGGAGATTGGGATAGCCCAAGAAGGAATGCAGATAAAGACATGACATTCCAGCTGCATTACAAAAATGAAAAACAAACTCCCTGAAAAGGATGACAGGAATATGGATGCTGATCAAAGTAATTCTAGAAATGAGAGGAATCTGTGAAACTAATGGCAAAGGGACTGCACATAAACACTGTACTGTAGTTTATAAAGTCATTTTCCACAGGTGTGAGGGTTAACAATTCTGACACGGCTGTACATATGTACTGGATTCAACACAAGTAAAAGGATGGTGAATTGTGGGAGCCTGGTTCCTCACTCTTGGGTTGAAACTTTACAGATATGCCAGTGAAGACACTTAGAATGATTTATATGATAATTAAGCAGAGTTAGAAACATTAGTAAACTTAAATTTAGCTAAATATAGATAATATTGATGTTATATAGAAATATTTATAGATATGTGTACATTTATGAGTTGATACACAATTGACAAAACTTAAAAGTAACAACACCTCGATAGCAACCAACAAACCCAATGCACAGATCTCGGTTTTAATGCTGCTTTTTAATTAGAGGAACCTAGGCTCCTGGGCTCCTGGGACCTAACATAACTGCTAGAAAAGAAAGCATGTGTAACAGTACTGGGGGAGAAAAACAGAAGGTGGCAGAGTCTCTAATAATTTCATGAAATTGACAAAGCATCCCTGAATTTTCTGCCTTTTAACTTTTTTTATATGTAGTAAATCTTTGTTTTCAGTTCCTGTTGCTTTGGGTTTTCTTTTATATTCATAAAATCTAGAGAAAAGATTCACACAATTGTTGATACAGTTATTTATGTGTGTATCTTTTCCCTGATTGTTCTGAAAATTCTTTGAAAATAGAGCAATAGCATACATATCAAAAAGCTTTATAGGAAGTGTATTAGTGGTTGTGTAGGGGTGGGGCTGTGAAGTGGAAGGGAATAGGGAACTACTGCTAATGTATATGGGGTTTCTTCTTGGTATGGTGAACATATTCTCATATTAGATTATGGTGATGGTTATACAATCCTGAAAATGTACTAAAAACAATGAATTCTACACCTCAAGTGGGTAAATTGTACAGTTTTTGAATTATATACCAATAAATCTATTTTTAAAATGGAAAAAATCTTAACTAAAAGTGCAAGAGTAGACAATAATCAACAGCATATGTAGAGTACATGATCATCCTTTATATCCAGATGTACAGAATGAGAATTTAGGAAAGAGGCCATGCCAGTGTGGATCAGTTGATCAGGCATTGTCCCACAAACTGAAAGGTTGCTGATTCAATTCCTGGTCACAGCATATGCCTAGGTTCCAGATTTGGATCCCAGTCTGGGTGGGATCCAAATTGATGTTTCTTTCTCTCTCTCTCTTTCTCCCTCCCTTCTGTTACATTTAAAATCTAAAATAAAAATAAAGTAAAACAAGAATTTGGGAAAGTGGACTAGGTCATATTTTAAATTTTATTGAGCACCTTCTAAAAATTAAAGTCTGCACACAAAAAGTTAAATGAACTATGTCAGTTAAAAATAAACAAATTCAACTTTTATGATCCATCTTTAAGTTCCTGCAATACTGTCAGTGATCAAAAATACTTATTGAATGACTTCTGGCCAAGGTGAAGGAGTAGGTAGAAACACTTTGCCTCCTTGCATAAACTAAAGAAAGAAAACAACAACTTTAAAAACAAAAAAATAACCAGAACTGCCAGAAATTGAACTATATGGAAGTCCAACAACCAAAGAGTTAAAGAAGAAATATTTATCCAGACTGATAGGAGGGGCAGAGATGGGCAGCTGGGGCAGAGAAGACTCATGGCAAGGCGATGGCTAGAGGACCTGGGTGAGTGAGGTGGAGGCTAGCAGACTGGGTGGTCCCACATTTGTGAGTGGGTAAACTGGGAGGAACAACTGGGGAGCGAGACAGACCATGCAACCCACAGTTCCAGTTTGCAGAAATCAAACCTAAAAACCTCTGACTGAAAAAATCTGTGAGGGTTGGGGGGGTGGTGGAAACTCCCAGCCTCACAGCAGAGTTCACTGGAGAGACTCACAGGGTCCTAGAATGTACACAAACCCACCCACCTGGTAATTGGCACCAGAAGGGCCCAATTTTTTGTGTGTAGCAGGGGAAGTGACTGAAAGCCAGCCAAAAGTCGATCAAGTAGCACTGTTCCCTCTTGGACCCCTCCTCCATGGACAGCATCATGATGCAGCTACATAAGTTGCCTCCCCCTGGGGAATACCTAAGGCTCCACCCCTTACCACCTAACAGGTGTGCCCAGATACAAAAATATAACCCAAATGAAAGAACAGATCAAAACTCCTAAAATGGAACTAAATCATGAAGAGATAGTCAACCTATCAGATGCACAGTTCAAAACACTGGTAATCAGGATTGTCACAGAAATGGTTGAGTGTGGTTGCAAAATGGAGGAAGTGAACTCTATGCAAAGTGAAATAAAGGAAAATGTACCGGGAATAAACAGTGATGGGAAGGAAACTGGGATTCAAATCAATGATTTGCTGCAGAAGGAAGAAATAAACATTCAACCAGAACAGAATGAAAAAAACAAGAATTCAAAAAAAATGAGGAGAGGCTTAGGAACCTCTGGGACAACTTTAAACATTCCACCATCTGAATCATAGGGGTGCAAAGAAGAAAAGAGGAAGAGCAAGAAATTGTAAACTTATTTGAAAACATAATGGAGAACTTCCCTAATCTGGCAAAGGAAATAAACTTCCAGGAAGTCTGGGAAGCTCAGAGAGTCCCAAAGAAGTTGAACCCAAAGAGGAACATACCAAAGCACACCATAATTACATTAGCCAAGATTAAAGATAAGGAGAGAATCTTAAAAGCAGCAAGAGGAAAGGATACAGTTACCTACAAAGGAGTTCCCATAAGACTATCAGCTGATTTCTCAAAAGAAACCTTACAAGCAAGAAGGAAGTGGAAAGAAGTATTCAAAGTCATGAAAGGCAAGGACCTCTATCCAAGATTACTCTATCCAGCAAAGCTATCATTTAAAATGGAAGGACAGATAAAGTGCTTCCCAGATAAGGTCAAATTAAAGGAGTTCATCATCACCAAGCCCTTATTATATGAAATGTTAAAGGGATTTATCTAAGAAAAAGAAGATCAAAAGTATGAACAGCAAAATAACAACAAACTCACAACTATCAACAACTGAACCTCAAAAAACAAAAACAAAGACAAAAGCAAAGTAAGCAAACAATTAGAACAGAATCAAATGCACAGAAATAGAGGTCACATGGAGGATTATCAGCAAGGAGGGGGAGGGGAGAGAATGGGGGAAAATGTACAGGGAATAAGAAGCAGAAATGGTTGGTACAAAATAGACAAGGGAAGGTTAAGAATAGTAAGGGAAATGGAGAAGCCAAGGAACTTATATGTACAACTTACGGACATGAACTAAGTTGGGGGAATGCTAGTGTGATGGGGGGTGCAGGGTGGAGGGGAATGAGGAAATGGGACAACTGTAATAGCATAATCAGTAAAATATATTAACGATATTTACTGATTAAATAAATATATTGGAGCTGTGTCTGGAGTCTTTCAAACAATGCACTTGAAACAGCAAAAATATATGTTTTTAAACAGCATATATTGGTTCTTACATATGATGAGGAATAGTTTGGGATTATTTTAAAGTAATATAACAAACATTATAGTAAAATAATTTCCATCTTCATAATTTTTATTTATATTTTCTCAGACTGCTTTAATCTGTTTTTCTCCCCTTCTTCTTTGTCTTGTATTTCATTTTATTTATTTTTCTTCTTCTTTCTCTGTAGACTTTTATAATTTTTCTCAACACAGCATGAGACAGCTTCTAAGGACTGCACAGATTTGGCTACAGAAAGGAATATGTGAGCCATTCAAAGCTTAGAAACATTACTTCAGTATGGTGTCATAAAGAATAAATAGAAAGAGAGAGAAGATGTATAAAATTGATGATATGATTAAAATAATTTAGATTCAAACTGATAAGTCTTTTCTGAAATCTTAATGCTCATGGAAAGGAAGAAATAAAATATTATAAAGGGAAGATGATACAAGGGATCTCCATGATATATTAGTTTAAATTTGGTGGCTAAGAAATGAATTATATAATTTTGGGAAAAAGAATTTAGAATGTTGCAGAATGTCACAAAATACAATGATATTAAATATAATCATGCATAGAATTTTGATATAAACAGAAAAATCTTCCTGTTAAAACTATAACTAGTGCCTATATTTTTTACTTGTGAAGAAAGATGAAAGGATGGGAGTTTTATACTTAAAATAGAAATTTCTGATTATAAGATAGTGTAGATGGATCAATTAACATAGTTGTTTAGGACATAGTGTAAATGAGGGCAAGGTGGTGGGTCAGTTCCGGCATAACAGGCTGTACTTCTAACATTACAATGAATACATCTATTAGTCACCAAGTGGAGGACTGAACAGATGTGTTTGTCTTAGTGTAAAAATGTTACTATTACTGAGTTAAACATCAAGTATAGAACATTAAGTTTTATGTATAAGTTAGTTCTCAGAATGTCAGAAAGAAAATGATTTCCTCTAGTCAATTTTAGCCAATGAAGATAGATATATCTAATGTGTAGTAGTAAAAGTGGAATTCTAAATTATTTCCATGAGTTGGCAGAGGTTATTACATTGATAGATTTAGAAAAAACACATGATTTTAGAAAGGCATATACCGAGATATTAAATAGTCAAACAACCCAGTTTGAGGTCTTCTATTCCTTAGGACAATTTTCTGACCTCATTCCTTATTTCATGAGTATGGTAGTTTATGATACAAATTTTGACTCAAGTGTGCACAAATTGCCACAGGAAAATTATCTTGTTACTACATCTTTCAAGGCACATTGTATGTCAGAATGAATTACGTACAACAAGTAGTCAAGGCCAGGAGTTGTGTTTATATAAACAAAAATTTTGAAGTAACAACTTAATTTCCTTGAAATAGCGAGCATATTTTCAGTAGTTTTCTAGCATATGTAATGAGTCCCTGTCTTAAATATAATTGAAAAATTAAGTGCTGACTTCTTTTTTGGACTTCTGTTGTAATGACTTAATTTCTTAAAGCACATGGTGGTTCTCAAAACTATCCTTTTCCACCTGCTGCTAGAAATGTCTTGCCTATTGATTTCAGCACATCTTCAGTGGTGCTAACACCAATTAGTGATACATCAAAGACCTGTTTTTGATTGTAATAACAGAAAGTTTAACTATTGCAGAACTTTTGCACATCTAACCCTGCACAAACCCATGATCTCATGATCTTTGATCTGTTCCTATATGGCCAAATTCATAAGTGCCTTTTCCTGACCAACTTTGAATATCATCAGGAAGAATCAGAGCAAAAATAAGTGATCTAACCTTAACCAGAGTGAAAAGACCTGTGAAACTAACATTGTAATCCAGGCGTTAATTCATTTAGTAATTTTCTTCCCTAGTGTTTCCTACAGTGTAGTTATAATCTGTTATTTTTTAATATAAAATATCCTGCATAACTAATGAAATAAGAGACTACAACAAATAAGCTGCATATAGCAAAAGTTTGCTTTTGATCTCATTTCTAGTTCAGATATAACTGAAGATCATGCAAATGTACATTCATTCATTGCATACAGATCACACACAAAAACGATGTTTATTTACTGGTATAGTTTGTATTTATTTATGAAAGTATAGTGTTACTTGAACATCAAATAATTCAGAGCTAGCAAAAACTCAATTTGCTATAGCAGATTTATGCTCACGACTTAACATTATAAAGAAAACTAAGAAGGAAGAAAAAACACTTCTTGGAAACTAATAAACTTCATCCTATATGGGAAGATGGTTCTCAATGTTACTTTGGATGTCGGCATTTTTTGACATCTTTTCATTTCTTTGTCACCACTTCTCAGACATCTTCATATCAATACTGTTCCAGTCACACTCCAGAAGGTTTCTATCATTACAGAGGATCCAGTCAATACTGTATATGGCTCCTTGATATGCTCATAATAGTGGAGAAGAACTTGGGTTGGAGATGAATTTCAGCTTGACCACTTAATAACTATGTCAAATTTATTCTATCTCTCCAAGTCTCAGAGCCCTCATCTTAAAAGGGGGCTGGTAATATATATTTCATATTATTTTGTGAGAATTAAATGTTAGATATTACAGAAGAAATAATTAATGTCATGTTTTACACATAGAAATTATTCAGTAAATAATTCAGTAGTTACTCTACTGACAGTAGGAATCTGTGCAAATGTATTTCAGCAAGCAGTCAGGAGGAAAATGGTATTTGGATATAAAAAACGTGAAGTATAAGTGTGAATAAATAGGTCCAAATTATTTATATTTTTTCAAAGTAAAGAGAATGAACTAAGGAAAAGGGATACATAATTATATAAGGCTCAATACATGAATTCATGCTGTTTGTAGCATAGAGCTGCACTAGCCCAAATGGTAGCTACTAGGCACATGTGACTGGCTAGTGAGCTCCTGTAATATGCCTGGTCCAAAATGAAATGTGTGGTAAGTGTAAAATCCACAATGAGTTTTGAAGATACTGATACAAAATTAAGTATGTAGACTAGCTCAATAATAATTTGCATACTGATAACATATTGAAATGAAAAGAATGACATTTTGGAGATGTTATTTAAATGAAATGTGTTGTTAAAATTACCTCACCCTTTTAAATGTAGCTACTGAAGAATATTATTTTTATTTTTTAATTTTTCCTTTTTATTGAATTTATTGGAGTGACAGTAGTTAACAAAATTATACAGGTTCCAGGTGTACAGTTCTAAAACACATTATCTGTACACTGTACTGTGTGTTTACCACCCTGAGTTAATTCTCCATCTGTCACCATTTATCCTCCCTCTATCCTCCTCCACCTCCTTCACCCCTTCCCCTCGCAGGCAATCATCATCATATTGTCCATGTTTATAAGTTCTTTTCCTTTTTCTTATTTTCTCCACCCCACCCTTGTGCACTATTACTGGAAATCCAGATTGGTGTAGCCACTATGGAAAACGATATGTATTTAAATCAAAAAAATTAAAAATGGAACTGCCTTATGACCCAGTGATCCCACCTCAGGGGATATATCTTAAGAAACCCAAAACACTAATTGGAAAGAATATATGCACCCCTACATTCACTGCAGCATAATTTACAATAGCTAAGATCTAGAAACAGCCCAAGTGCCCATCAGTAGATGAGTAAATAAAAAACAGGGGTACATTTGGACGGCGGAATATTACTTGGCTGTAAAAAAGAAGGAAATCCTACTCTTTGTGACTGCATGGATGGACCTAGAGATTTTTGTGCTAAGTGAAACAGGCCAGTTAGAGAAAGAGAAATACTATATGATTTCAACTATATGTGGAATCTAAGGAACGAAATAAACTAACAAAATAGAAACAGACTCATTGAGACAGGGAACAGACTGATGGCCGTTTGAGTGGTTGTGTTTGGGTGCTAGGTGTTAAACATGAAGGAATTAAGTAAAAAAAGAATCATGACACAGAAAACAAGCACTGTGATTATCAGAGAAAAAGGGGGAGACAGGAGTCAGAAGAGGGTAAAGGAAGGATAATGGTGTTGGAAGGAGACTTGACTGATGGTGGTGAACATACAATATAATACACGAATGATGTATTATAGAATTTTACACCTGAAACCTATATAATTTTATTAACCAATATCACCTCAATAAATTCAATAAAAATAAACATTAAATGAAAAGTAAATAAGAATTTGACTCAAGAGAAGATATCACCAAGGCCATTTTTTAACCCTTGCAGCTTCTCTCCAGATTTGACTACTTTACTGCAGTAAATTGCTATTGGCCATTCTTTCTACTATTTGTTTAACTGTGTGCCACTGACTTTTTTAAATTCTAAAATATTTAAAATCAAGTGGTTTGATGGATGTTTTTCATTCATTGACTTGAACAAAGTTTTAAATTTAAAAATTTCCCTTCTTCAATTTTAAAACTGTTTTTCTCATTACTTCCCTTAAAATTGCATTACCTTCATTTCTTCTTATTCTCTCTTTACGAGGCTGCTTGATATTCTGGAGAAATATTTAATTTTTAAAAAACACTTTTCTTCTTACCACTTTTTTTCTAGTTTCAAGAAAATTATTCTGAAAATCTTCTAATGCCTTTTATTGATTTTTTAATTTGCATGTCATAATTTTAATTTCTAATGCGATGTTTTAAATTTACCATATTCTTTTTTCATTTCATAGATATGCTATTCATTCTTATCAGACTTAGAATGGACATATATACTACCATTTTCAATATTGACAATGGGTCTTCTTCCATTAGATTCACCCTTTATCTCTTAAAAGCCTATGAATGTATGTATATGTATAATAATACTAGTTATATAAAGTTTGCTCTTGGTTATCTTCAGTTATCTTGCTCCAAGTTGTTTTTTTCTGTTTGTCTTAGGCTTTGGTTTTGATATTAGAGGGTTTTCTGAAATGTCCTGTGAATTCCCATTTGAGTGCGGTGCTACAGGTCCAGTGGGAGGCCCAGGGGCATGGCAAGACTTTTCCATTGAGACCAGTATGGTGAAGTGATCTAGTGGAGCCACCTCCTGTCATAGGTGACCTCGAATGTCAGAAGATCTCAAAAGTGAGATCGTCTTTTTCTAGAGCAGTCTTTTCAGAAAATTATCTTTTGTTGTTCTGGTCACTGGAAGAACACATGAAGGGGTCAACCCTCAAAACCTCTGGATTTTATTTATAAAAAATATGTATTTATTCTTTAATTTTTTAACTTCAGTCCCCTATGGAGTACTCTCTATATGATGCAATACACCCACTGAGATGCTTTTTCCACTGTTCAAAATAGTTTTTGAACTCACTGGTTTTGATGCTTTTTACTGCTTCTGCTGTTTTTTGTTTCACCTCTTTCACATTGGCAAAATGTTTACTTTTAAGTATTTATTCATCTGGGGAAACAAAAAAGTTGCTTGGGGCAGGATCCTGTGAATAGAACTGGTGGGGCATGGGGGTCATTTCATTTTTAGTCAAAAGATGCTGAACACTCAGTGTAGTGTGGACAGGTATGCTCATAAATCACCCATCATGAAATGGGCAAATGCATTGAAACAGTCTTAAAAAATGTTCACTGAAGCTGAATGCAGCCTTTCAAAATAATGTCAGCTGGTACACTGATACAGATTGGTTCCTAGAACACTCACTTAGAGAGGCAGCCTGTACTACAAGGGCCCCACCTTCCAGAAGATAATTCCATTTTGGGGGTTTCCCGTGTATTCTTGATGACCTCTGTTCTTGGAGCAGGGATGAGGGGCATCCTGGGAGTCTCAGGATCCCTATGCAAATTTTCAGTTAATCCCTGTATCTTCAGTAAGACTCAGCCCACATTTCAAGCATCTTGAGATCAGTTTTTTCAGAGAATAGTCATCTTCTACTTGCTGGAGTGGGTGAAAAATGGTCACCTGGCTGACTGCCTGATGAGAAAAGCTCAGGTTTCATTTTCACTGTAGACAATCAACCCCAACTTGGGTTTAGATCCAAGACTTAGCCCACCTCACATGCTGCTGATGCATGCAAATTACAAACTGTTCCTACCCTCTGGAGTGAATCAGGGCTTTACTGTTCTCCCGCTCTGCAGGCACTTAGGTTTCAGCTTTCTCTGATCTGCCTGCTGGAGAAAAGCTTATTAAAGTATAAACTACCTTTGGATAGAATGGATATTTAATGATGTTAATTATTCTTATCCATAAACAAACATGGTATATGCTTCCAGTTATTTGTATATTCTTCAGTCTCTTTCTTCAGTGTCTTACAATTTTCTGAGTACAGGTCTTTTACATACTTGGTTAAATTTATTCCTAGGTATTTTATTCTCTTTGAAGCAATGATGAATAGAAATGTTTTTTAGTTTCCTTTTCTGATAGTTTATTATTGATGTATAAAAATGCAACTGATTTCTGGATATTTATTTTGTATTCTGCTACTTTATTGAATTCATTTATCAGCAACAGTGATCTTGAGAAAGAAAACAAAGGAGGAATCATACTATATACTATCAACCTGTTCTACAAGGCCATAGTAATCAAAACAGCATGGTTACTGACATAAAAACAGACATATAGATCAATGGTATAGGAAAGAGAAGCCAGGAATAACCCTATGCCTTTATAGTCAGTAAATATTTGATGAAGAAGGCAAAAACATATAATGTGCTAAAGTTAGTTTATCCCATAAATGGCATTGGGAAAATTGAAGAGAAATATGAAGAAAATTAATCTAGACCACCTTTTTATGCCAAACAAAAGAATATACTCAAAATTGATTAAAGATTTAAATGTTAAACTCAAAACAATAAAAATTCTAGAAGAAAACATAGGCAGAAAATATCAGTCATTTTTCTGGTGGCAGTATCTTTTCTGATTTATTGCTTTGGGCAAGGAAAACAAAAGACAATATAGACAAAAGGGACTATATCAAAGTAAAAAAGTTTTGAACAGCAAAGAAAGTCATCAACAGAATAAAAGGCATCCCACAGAATGGAAGAACATATTCACCAATGATAGATCTGATCAGGGGTTAATATCCAAAATTTATAAAAACTTATAAAACTCAACAATAAAAACAATCAATCCCATTAAAAATGTGCAAAGAACTAAATAGACACTTCTCCAAAGGGGACACACAGATGGCCAATAGACATATGAAAAGATACACAACGTAACTAATCATCAGAGAAATACAAATTAAAACCGTAATGGGATATCACCTCACACCTGTCAGAATGGCTGTCATTAATAAATTCACAAAAAGTAAGTGATGGTGAGGATGTGGAGAAAGGGGAACACTTTTGCATTATTGGTGGGAATGCAGATTGGTTCAGCCACTGTGGAAAGCACTATAGAGTTACCTCAATAATTTAAAAATGGAACACCTTATGACCCATCAATTATACTTCTGGGAATATATCCAATGAAACCAGAAACACTAACTCAAAAGAATATATGTATTCCTATATTCATTGCTGTGTTATTTACAATAGCCAAGATTTGGAAGCAGCCCAAGTGTCAATCAGTAGATGAATGGATAAAATAGCTATGGTACAATTACACAGTGGAATACTACTTGGACTAAAAAGAGAAGAAAATTTTACTTTTTGCAACAGTATCGATGGACCTGTAGAATATTATGTTAAGAGAAATAAGGCAATCAGAGAATGACAAGTACCATATGATTTCACTCATGTGTGGAATCTAACAAACTGAACTAACAATCAAAGAGATGGATTCATATAGAGAGAGCAGACTAACAGCTCTAGGCAAAGTTAGGGGTGGAGGGATTCAGCAAATAAGGGAAAAAAAGAGAAAGAACTCATGGAGAGGGACAACAATGTGTTCATTGTTGTGGGGGTAGGGGCTGGATGGAGGTATAAGAGAGTATGGGGGAAAAATGGTGATAAAAAATAAAAAATTGAATTACATTTAAGGAAATGATTTACATGAATTTTGAAATACAAAAATATGAAAGTACTATAAAATTATGACTTTTAAAAATAGTTGGAGAAAGACACTAATGTGATTTTAAAAATAATTTATATTCTGAACCACAAAAACCTTGACTTCCTAAGTTCATAGGGATTTCTACTGATTTTTGTGTGTGCTAGTTGCTAAGGCAACCCCATGCACTCTACCAATCACCCATTGACTAGATAAGCTTTTTTTAAAAAAAAATAAAATTTAGATTTTATACTCTGGTAAGAATTAACATTTAGATATTTTTATGGTTAAAAACAAATCTGTAAACTGAATATGGATATAAGAACAATAGCAAAGATACTGCATTTTTCTTGCCATGGCACCTCTCTATAGCTGAGTTCATAGCTGGCTCTTAATCACATTGCAAATCGCTCAAATATTCCACACCTATTTTTTTCTTGCTTTTTTCCAGGCATGTTCTAAAGCAGACACTAAAAACTGTCAAAAGTCAAAATTCGCCCTGACCAAATCTTGAAGGAGTTTCTAAGAGGCAGTCAACATATCTATCAGCACATTGAGACCTATCACAAGTGGAGTAGAGAATTCACCCCCATATTATCATCAAAATAATTGTAAGGTATCTGTATTATAATGCTTTGCTGGCCAAAACATAGTAAATAACCACATTTTTTTGACATTACATTGAGTTAGCTTCATATGTTTTATGGAGAGCATTGGTATTTGGAGTCATAAAACTGCATAAGAAGCCAAATTCTACTGATACCTAGAAGCCCTGTGACTGGATAAATGATCATTTCTGGGCTTCAGTGTACTTCAGTGCAGTAGATGAAGAGAGTAAGAATTCGCACTGTGTCCATTAAATTTCTTACTCCATGATCAGCACACGCCCCTACATCTCTGGTCTTTTTTTTTTTTTTTTGAAAAGTTCCCTTCACCTCCTTGCTCTAACTGAATACTGGCCATCCCCTGACTATACTTGCTAACAAGGTATTTATTTTCACATATTCTATAAAACTGACATCTACATAGTGGACTGAGTTGCTTCTCCCTTTCCATATCATACCATATGCATTATCATATCATGACTACCCCCTGGCCCCACCTGCCACCCCCCAGTTTAATAGAAGCACTTACTGTTTTGAGGTCTATGTATTCCATTAGCATTTAACACTTTGCTCTCATCATCCTGGCTTTTACAGGCCTCTTTGTCTGTTCTTTTCCTTTGTTGATGTCTTCAGGACCTGGGTCACAGTCTCCTCATCACACCTTTCCTGACATCCTTTAAGTAATTTTAATGTTTACAAGAAGAGCTCTTTAATACCCTGACTTCTCAGCTCCTTGAGCCCTTGATCTTACTCTATCCCCATTTTGATTGATTTCTCAGAATGCTTTTAAACACTCTTGTGGTTCAGCCAGAAAAGAGACTTCTGTTTGGGGAAACAGGAATGAGAGCCAGCGACAGGCACTGCTTTGTGCCAGAATCTTATATGTTAAATGCCAAAGAATATTCCAAAACTAAAAGTGATTTCAAATCAAAATTACTTTGCCCAACTACAACTATTCTATTTTTGAAAGGTCTTGCAATCTGGGAGCAAGATCAAGAATTATGTGCACAAAAAAATAAAGTGATCTGTGAAATAAAAGCAGTGTCTTTCTGTGCGAAGAAAACATTTTGTGAAGTTTTAAATAGAATCATATTATCTCTTAAATTTCCCATGAAATATATCTGCATAGAGTGTTCTGACTTTTAACCATAAATGTGTATACTCTCATGAATTTCTCAGGAAAGACAGAATTTGACTTCAAAATAAATACAGTATTCTCTTGTAATCTGCAAATTTAATGCCTCTTGAATCACCTCTTTTCTGCTTCCTACCAAGTCCATGGTGTACAGTACATTGCAAGATGGTTAGAGCAAACTACCACGCAGAGATGTCATAATGATTAAATGCAATCATAAATGTGAAAAGATTTGCCACATTTAAATTTTGACCACATCAGTCTATTGTGCAGAAATGGTCTCTCGGGGTTGAATGAGCTGAGATCACAGAGAGCCACCTCTCAAACACTGTGTCTCAAGAATCTGACAATTTGATATTCTACCTTGAAAACATAACCTGAATTCAATCCCTTTTGCTCACTTCCACCACAGCTACCTGGTGTAGGGGAGACCCTTTGTTTGCCTAAGACCAGAG